>JADLOZ010000389.1:0-29831 GCA_017562165.1 Ectropis grisescens
CTGTTTGGGTACTGGAAGGGCACGGATCCTCTCTGGCTGTGGAAGCCACTACCGGCTTCGTCCTTTTCCTTTACCCTTGCCCTTGATCTTCGGGCCACTGGGATGGGATTGCTCTACCTCCATTTGGGGAGCTTGCGTCAAATCCGGAACCGCTTTCGATGTTGAAGGTGGTCTGGCCATCTCCACTACAAGGGGACGGTCAGCGGCAAGTGGTGGTCTGGCGCGCTTCTCGGGCAGAAGGCGCTCCTCCAGTGCCACCAGCCTGGCGTTGATCATGTCCCCGACCTGTCGCACAAGCCGCTGCTCTAACTCCTCTGGAGCTGAACCGACCTGTGATGACTTGCCGGGATTTGCCCGTGCAGCTGATGGTGCTGCTGCACCCCTCGATCACCTCCCTACGGAGCTCTACGATCTCCTTTCGGAGCTCCTCAACTTCAGTCTGCAGACGCGCGTTGGCGCGCTGCAGCTTCTCCGTCTCTTCGTTCGTGGTCCTCTCCCTGAGGTCCCCGATTATCTCACGGAGCGAGGTTGCAGACTCCTTAAGAGTACGTTGGAACGTACCCTTAAGGTTCCCAGACTTCACTGCCACGGAGACTATCGCGGCAATGCATTGCATTGCCCTGTCTGTCAGGTCCATCACCAGCTCCTCCCCCCGGTCCGCCGACGATTCCGACATCCGACTGGATGTCGACCTTGCCGAACGGATCCGTTGGGACATAGCAGCGACCTCCTTTTCCGTCTGTAGTTGCATCTCCTCCCTTTGGGCAACAACCAGTGCAGCCTTAGCAGCGGCAAGCCCGGCGTACTCGCCCGTAGTGGGCGGTCGTCCTCTGCCGCGCCTCGGCGCATTCCCCACCTTAGCGGCCGGGGCTTCGGACTCGCTCCCGGAGGTCACGAGTTCTCCGTCACCGCTATCATTCCGTGATCGTTTCCGTCGAGTGAGCCTCGGTGACTGTCTCAGCGGTGGCGACCCCACGGAGGCCACGCTGAGAGTCCGAGTCGTCCACAGGACTTAGGAAAGACCACTTTCCTCATATCTGCTAAGCATTACGCGCGCCTCGCGTCTGCTCGCTGCGCCTAAAACCAGTTCACTAGCTTGATCGGTATCCTTTTTGTGATTGCCAGGTTCGTCGTTGTTGGGACTGCGATTTTTGTCCCCCAGAATACGATTGGGGACTGCACGCCGGAGCGTGGAGGATTCCCTCTCGCGAGGACCCTCCTGGGTAGTACTTTTAAAATCGCGATTCATTGTCATTATTGTGCTTCATAAAGGTAAAGCTCCCCTGTTGGGGGGGTCTAGCGGCCGACCTCCCGTCGACCATGCCTGGATCGTGAATCCGAAACTACGCCCGGTAAGCAGCGCAGTTTCCGACTCACGTGCCAGACACTCCCCTCGGCAACCCCCGAACCTTGAGATTTGGTTGCTTTGTGTTGCGACACCTGACGAGAACTCGCAAAGCGTCGCAACACAAAGCGATCCCACCGATCCATCGCGGATCCCCTCACAATGCGCCTTCAGCGCCCGATGTCCGTCTGCGCAAGACTCTGGACCCAGAGTCCCCCAGAGGACAAACCACCACTTTCTGAAATGACTTGGATGTTAGAAGGCCAGATAGCGTATCAGCCCAATAACATTCCAAGTCATTCAATCCTACCGAACTTCTGCTCGTGCAACTCTAAGGGTGAGAAACACGTTCAAGTTCGGCCTTCGACCGGAATTAGCCGCCACTGGGTAAGATATCAGAGATAAGTTACCGAGTGACGTTGCCCAGGATGCACCACGTGGAGGTTTCCGATCACCGCACCCCAACCTAACCTAACCTAACCTAACCTAACCTAACCTAACCTAACCTAACCTAACCTAACCTAACCTTTTTTTTTTTTTTTTTTTGACCCAGTGAAAATACTTTATGTATACCACCGGCTCCGGGGAGCTAGTGGTTATGTGGGACTCCCGTCCTCCCGACCGACGGTCTACCCACTAAAACACTGGGGAGATCCCTCAAAGCGCCATTGGAGCCGGAGTCACGGGTAACGTTAGCAATCTTCCGCAACCCCGTCTCCACGACGCTGGTCCCCTGAGACCACGTCTCGGTGAGCTTCTGCTCCATCCGCCACCAGTGGCGATGTGCGGGACTCGAACACATCGCGCACCCTCACGAGACCCTCTAGTCGGACGCTGGGTCCCCCCGAACCCAACGCCCAGAGCCTTTTACCTCAGCTACCGCGTTAGCCGACCCTTCCTCTTGGGCGGTGGCAAGGGACAAGCCTTGCCTCCGATGCGATGCCCGGCTGGCTTCTTTGCTGCTGCACACAAAGTGCAATGCGGCTCAGCCGAGCATTCCGCCGCTCTATGGCCGGGTTGGCCACAGCGGTAACATTGATTACCTCTGTCCACAGGTCCTTCGCATTGCTCCCGAACATGCCCAACCTCCAGGCATCGGAAGCAACGCAAAGGTCGCGGGTCCAGTAGTTTGACACGTACCATGACCCACCCTACCTTTATCCTCTCACACTGTGAGAGCTTTTTAGCCGCCGCTGCAGGGCATTGAACAAAAGTTGTTCCAACACCAGCAGCGTTGTGGCGTATGTCCTTTACTCGAATTGAGTCTGGACTACAGCCTCCCACCCTTTCGATAGCCTCCGCCACCTCAACTTTGGACACAGAGTCATCCAGTCCAGAAAGACGCAGCTCTGCGCTTTTCTCAGGTCTGGACACTCTGATGTCTTCGGGCTTGAAAACAGCCCGCAAACTGTTGGCAAGGGCATCCGCTTTCGCGGCATTGCCCTCTCCCGCCAACTCCAACACTCGGGCACCAGTAGCCGCCTGCCGGTACTTCACGGAGGGGATTCCCAGCTCTTCTGGGTTAATTTTCCCCCTAGCTTCCTCCAGTACCTGCTTGTAAGTCACGCCTCTCTCCCTAGCCTCAGGTGTCATTGTCATGATGACAACCGAGGTTTGGGGTATGCGCAACTTACGCTTAGACCCCGCCTTAGGCTTCTTGGGCCTAGCCCTTTTCGCCGGCGGCTTTTTCGACGCCTTCTCAGATCCCCCCTTTACCGCACCCGCATAACTGTTGCCAGCTGTTTGTGCACTCGAGGGGCCTGGTTCCTCTCTGGCCGAGGGAGCCACTATCGTCTTCGTCTTCTTCCCTTTACCCTTGCCCTTGATCTTCGGGCCACTGGGGAGGGATTGCTCTACCTCCATTTGGGGAGCTTGCGTCAAATCCGGGACCGTTGAAGGTGGTCTGGCCATCTCCACTACAAGGGGACGGTCAGCGGCAAGTGGTGGTCTGGCGCGCTTCTCGGGCAGAAGGCGCTCCTCCAGTGCCGCCAGCCTGGCGTTGATCATGTCCCCGACCTGTCGCACAAGCCGCTGCTCTAACTCCTCTGGAGCTGAACCGACCTGTGATGACTTGCCGGGATTTGCCCGTGCAGCTGATGGTACTGCTGCACGCCCTCGATCACCTCCCTACGGGCTCTACGATCTCCTTTCGGAGCTCCTCAACTTCAGTCTGCAGACGCGCGTTGGCGCGCTGCAGCTTCTCCGTCTCCTCGTTCGTGGTCCTCTCCCTGAGGTCCCCGATTATCTCACGGAGCGAGGTTGCAGACTCCTTAAGAGTACGTTGGAACGTACCCTTAAGGTTCCCAGACTTCACTGCCACGGAGACTATCGCGGCAATGCACTGCATTGCCCTATCCGTCAGGTCCATCACCAGCTCCTCCCCTCGGTCCGCCGACGATTCCGACATCCGACTGGATGTCGACCTCTCGAACGGATCCGCTGGGACATTGCGGCGACCTCCTTTTCCGCCTGTAGTTGCAGCTCCTCCTCTGGGCAACAACTAGTGCAGCCTTAGCTGCGGCAAGCCCGGCGTACTCGCCCGTAGTGGGCGGTCGTCCTCTGCCGCGCCTCGGCGCATTCCCCACCTTAGCGGCCGGGGCTTCGGACTCGCTCCCGGAGGTCACGAGTTCTCCGTCACCGCTATCACACCTCGAGCGCTTCCTTTTTTTCCGACTCGACGACTCTCGCGGCGTTGGCGACCCCACGGAAGCCACGCTTTGGGAGTCGGAGTCATCCACCGGACTCGTGAAACGCCTACAATCATCGTAGCGAGAGCACCACCCTTGCCTCTCTCCTACTTGCACCTCCCAAAACCAATTCGTTTGCAGATTCGGTATCCTTTATTCGTTTGCCAGGTTCGTCAGTAGAGTTAGAGCGATTTTTGCCACCCCCAGAGTACGTGTGGCAGCACACCTCAGATGAGGTGTGAAGGGATTCCTCCTGAGTAATCCTTGTAAAATCGCGTCGTTCCATTTTTCTTTTTTGCTTCATCAAGGGGTGAAGCTCCCCTATGGGGGGGTCTAGCGGCCGACCTCCCGTCGACCATGCCTGGATCGTGAGCCCGAAACTACGCCCTGTAAGCAGCGCAGTTCCGGACTCCCGCGCCAGACACTCCCCTCGGCAACCCCCAAACCTTGAGACTTGGAGCTTTGTGTTGCGACACCCGACGAATATCGCAAAGTGTCGCAACACAAAGCGAGCTCACCGATCCTCCTCGGATCAACCGACCGTGCGCTAAGAAGCGCCCGTGTCATTCCGCACTGTACTCTGCCATCAGAGTCCACCGGAAGACACGCCACCACTTCTGAAATGACTTGGATATTAGTAGGCCAGATAGCGTATCAGCCCACTAACATTCCAAGTCATTCCAGTCCCCCCCCACCAAACTTCTGCTCGTGCAACTCTAAGGGGTGAAGCACGTTCAGAAGTTCGGCCTTCCCCGACCGGAATTAGCCGCCACTGGGTAAGATATCAGAGATAAGTTACCGAGTGACGTTGCCCAGGGTGCACCACGTGGAGGTTCCCGATCCCCGCACCCCAACCTTTTTTTTTTTTTTTTTTTTTTTTTTGACCCAGTGAAAATACTTTATGTATACCACCGGCCCCGGGGGGAGCCAGTGGTTATGTGGGACTCTCCGTCCTCCCGACCGACGCCCTACCCACTAAAAACACTGGGGAGATCCCTCAAGGCGCCAATGGAGCCGGAGTCACGGGTAACGTTAGCAATCTTCCGCGACCCCGTCTCCACGACGCTGGTCCCCTGGGACCACATCTCTGGGAGCTCCTGCTCCATCCGCCACCAGTGGCGATGTGCGGGACTCGAACACATCGCGCACCCTCACGAGACCCTCTAGTCGAACGCTGGGTCCCCCCCGAACCCAACGCCCAGGATCTCTTAGCCTGGCTACCACTTTAGCCGGCCTTTCTTCTTTGGCGGCAAGGGGCAAGCCTTGCCTCCGATTCGATGCCCGGCTGGCTTGCTTGCTGCTGCACAAAGCGCGCAGCGTGGCTCAGCCGAGCAATCACTCGCCTTGTGACCCGATTGGCCACAGCGGTAGCAGGTGCTACTTCTGTCCACCGTGCTTTGGCACTGCTCCCGAACATGCCCAACCTCTAGGCATCGGAAGCAGCGCCGTGGGCGTGGGGCCAGCATCTTGAGGCGTGCCGAGACCCACCCTACCCTCAAACGGTCACTCTTCGCGACCTGTTTCGCCACCTTTGCAGGACATTGGACGAGACACGTCCCAATGCCTGCAGCGTTGCAGCGAATATCCTTGACTCTGAGTGTGTCAGCAGGACATTCGCCCAACCTTGCTATAGCCTGAGCCACTTCCTCTTTGGACACCGAGTCGTCCAGACCGGAAACACGTATTTCTACGCATTTAGCCGGTCTGTCAACCCGGATGTCCTCGGGCTTAAACACCGCCCGCAGTTGACTGGCGAGAATGTCGGCCTTCTCGCCGTTTTCCTCTCCCGCGAGTTCCATAAGTCGGCCTCCCGTAGCTGTCCGACGGATCAGCAAGGGTGGAATCCCCAGCTCCGTCAGGTCTATACGAGACTTTGCCTCTTCCAATGCCGTCTTATAAGAGATACCTCTCTCCACTGCCCCGGGCTGCATGGTAATAACCACGGCCGATGTGCGAGGGATTCGGATCCTAGGCTTTGGCATCCTCTTCGCCTTTGGTGCCGAGGTCTCAGTCTTCTTCTTGCTGCTTTTCTTCACCACCTCCACCCAGCCGAAATGAGTTGAACTGTTTGGATGTGGTAAAGTTACAGCATCACTACCACTTGGAGCAGCTTGGCTACCCCGTGTCACGTCCAGTCGTTTTGCCGATTTCCCCTTTTTCCCAACACCCTTTCCTTTCGGGATGTTATGGAGGGTCGGCTGCGTCACCTCCTGTGGTTTCGCCGACTTCTTCCCAACGCCCTTATGGGCTTTAGGGGAGGTCGGTTGCGTCACATCCATTACCTCATGTGAGGTTGATGGAACCGAGTCAGCGGCAAGAGGAGGTCTGGCGCGCTTCTCAGGGAGAAGGCGCTCCTCCAGTGCCGCCAACCTTGCGTTCATCATTTCCCCCGACCTGTCTTACAAGCCGCTGCTCTAGCTCCTCTGGAGCTGAGCCGGCCTGCGACGACGACTTGTCTGGGCATGGCGCGGCAGATGTTGATGCCGCTCGCTCCTCCGTCATCTCCTTTCGAAGCTCGGAGATCTGGCTGCGGAGATCTGAGACCTCTGCCTGCAGGCGGTTGTTGGCAGCCAGCAGTCTCCTCGTCTCGTCATTAATGGACCTCTCCCTGAAGTCCCCAATGATTTCACGGAGTGTGTTAGCCGCGTTCTTAAGTTCACGCACAAAGGTGCCCTTAAGATTACTCGACTTTGCCGCCACCATAACGACCGTGGCAACACACTCCATCGCCCTCGCTGCAAGGTCGTCTGTCAGCTCCTCCTCCCGGTCCGCCGACGCTTCCGACATCCGACTGGATGTCGACCTCGTCGGACGGAACCGCTGGGCACACTCAGCGACCTCTTGCTCTGCCCTGAGCTCCATTTCCTCTCGCTGTGCAGCCACAAGTGCTGCTTTTGCCGCAGCAAGGCCAGCGTAGTCACCCGTGGTGGGTGGTCGGCCCCTGCCTCGCCTTGGCGCCGTCCCAAATTTAGCGGCCGGCTCCTCAGCCTCACTATCTGAGGTAACGGAGTTGCCGTCACCGCTGTCCACTCTTATGCGCTTGCGTCCGTGAGTGTTAGGAGACCCTCTCGATGCAAGCGATTTTACAGACACTAAACTCTGTGTGTCCGAATCCTCTGTTGGGCTCAAAAACAAGCCACTCTCTTCATAACGTGAAAGCATAACCCGCGCCTCTCGCAGGCTAGCTCCACCCAAGACCACCTCGTTAGCTATATCAGAATCCGTTGTTCGTTTGCGTAAGTCGTCGTTTGAGAAACTGCAATTTTTGTCCCCCCCAGAGTACGATTGGGGACTGCACGCCGAAGCGTGGAGGGATTCCCTCTCGCGAGGACCCTCCTGGGTAGTTGTACTCTTAAAATTGCGCTTATCCATGTTTTTCACTTCTTAAGGGGTGAAGCTCCCCAGTGGGGGGGTCTAACGGCCGACCTCCCGTCGACCATGCCTGGATCGTGAATCTGAAACTACGCCCGGTAAGCAGCGCAGTTTCCGACTCACGTGCCAAACACTCCCCTCGGCAACCCCCGAACCTTGAGATTTGGTGTCTTTGTGTTGCGACACCCGACGAAAACTCGCAAAGTGTCGCAACACAAAGCGAAATCTCCGGTCCTTCCCGGATCCCAACGATGCGCTAAGAAGCGCCCGCGTCGTTCCGCGCTGGACTCTGTCATCAGAGTCCACCGGAAGACGCGCCACCACTTTCTGAAATGACTTGGATATTAGTAGGCCAGATAGCGAATCAGCCCACTAACATTCCAAGTCATTCCAGTCCCCCCCCTACCGAACTTCTGCTCGTGCAACTCTAAGGGTGAGAAGCACGTTCAGAAGTTCGGCCTTCCCCGACCGGAATTAGCCGCCACTGGGTAAGATATCAGAGATAAGTTACCGAGTGACGTTGCCCAGGGTGCACCACGTGGAGGTTCCCGATCACCCCACCCCCGCACCCCAACCTAACCTAACCTAACCTAACCTAACCTAACCTAACCTAACCTAACCTTTTTTTTTTTTTTTTTTTTATGTGGGGAAATGCATTTCCACACCGTCTACCGTGTAGGGACACGGCAGGTGTGTCGGACTCGGCACCTTTAGTGGTGCCCCTACCGACTAAAACCCCCACAGGTTTCTCCGACACGGTAAGAGGCAGAGCCGCAGGGTCACGTTCGCACTCGACCACGTCTCCACCTCCTCCGTCACCCTTGCGGGCCCGCCTCGCGGGAGGTCAGAACCCCCCGCATTTAGCTCCAGTGACGCGCCCGAAACCAACGGCGGGAGGGCCTATCCCTGGGTAGGGTGTCGGACGGCCCTAAACGCCCGACGCCCCAGGCCCTCCAAGTGGAGACGGGGTGCGAGCCAGAGCGGCTCGCCCCCGTGTCCTCTTTCGCCTCCTTGGATGAGCGAGAGGGTCCACCTCCCTCTCTCGCTCCTCCGTCTCCCTCCGCGAGATAACGGTCTCGCAGAAAGAGACTACCGCCTCCCATGACCTCTCACTTTCGAGCATCTTAGACAAGATGGTCGGCAGTGAGAGGTCCGCCCCCACGACCGCGACCAGGGATAGCCGCGGTTCCTCTTCACCCGGGCATGCCTCCAGTACGTGTTGTGCGGTGTCAACCGCGAAACCGCACCGGTGGCACACCGGGGTTTCCTCCCTTCCGGCTA
Source organism: Ectropis grisescens (assembly GCA_017562165.1). Classification (NCBI taxonomy): domain Eukaryota; kingdom Metazoa; phylum Arthropoda; class Insecta; order Lepidoptera; family Geometridae; genus Ectropis; species Ectropis grisescens. The sequence goes on from JADLOZ010000389.1 coordinate 8,686, forward strand.
TTTTGCACAAGTAACTCCCGAAGCATCCATGCCCCGTGAGCACTTGTGTAGTCCGGAAGGTAAGGACTCCGTGTCGTCGCTGGATCCACTCAACAACGATAGGCCGTATTGCTTCGAGGAGCCGTCGAGCGCCGGCTCCTCGCTGAGTAGGTCCAGAGAGAATCTGCTCTCTCCACTTCACCAAGGCCCTGGCCCCTGGCATCCCTGCGCCATCGCACCACCTCCTGTGGGGCGAAGCGCAGACCGTCATCTCTCGCTCGCGCTCGGTGCCAGTATACCGAGGACAGAACCTCAGCCTCCAGGCACCAGGGCAGGGATCCGGCGAGAGCGCACGCCACCTCGTGTGAGAGTGTACGGTAACCCCGACACACTCTCACGGCCATCGTCCGCTGAGCCCGGTGAAGGAGGGCCTTATCCTGGCGGTCCAGCCGGTCTGCCCATATGGGAGCGCCATACGACGCCATGGACTTTACCACCGCCATATAAAGTTGGCGGCAGCGTCCACTGCCTCCGCCCATGTTTGGTAGGAGACGGTTTAACGCCGATGCTGTCTGCGTCAACTTTGGAGCCAGTTGACGCAGATGAGCCCCAAACTTCCACTTGCTGTCAAGCACGATACCAAGGTATTTCAGTGTCGGCTTGACAGGAATGGTAACGCCGCTCACCACAATGTGTGAGCCTGCAGGTGGCGCTTTTCTTGGTCCGTGGAAGCATATCGCTTCGGACTTGTGGAGCGCCACCTCCAGGCCCAGACTCCGAATTTTCACCACTACGGCCGCCACTCCCGCAGTCGCAAGCCGCGCTGCCTCGCGGTAATCCTTTCCTCTGGCAGTAACTAGCGTGTCGTCGGCGTAGCAAACTAGGCCGACGCCACGCAAGTTAGCGCCTCTGAGCACCCAGTCGTAGCCTAGGTTCCACAGGGGTGGCCCAAGAGCAGACCCCTGTGGAACCCCGCGTGACATGGGGCTCACTATCTCTCCTGCTGTTGTTGGGAAGACTATGTCTCTGTCTGAGAGATAATCCCCAACGAGGCGCCGCAGGTACCGGGGCACTCGGTGGTACCTGAGCGCCTCCGTTATAGTTATCCAGGGCAGGGTGTTGAAAGCGTTGGCTATGTCGAGTGATACCACCAACATCACCCCTCCACTGGAGACGGCCTTATCGGAGAGATCGTGTACGTGATCGATAGCGTCAATCGTCGAACTACCTCTCCGGAACCCAAACTGCCTGTCGGAGAGGTTTGGGCCCACCCTCTCGAGATGCTTGGCGAGGCGGGCAGCAACGATGCGCTCCAAGAGCTTGGCCGCCTCGTCGAGGAGCACTATTGGACGGTACCCAGATGGCTCGTCCTCAGGCCGCCCCTCTTTCCTGAGGAGGACAAGTCTCCCTCTCTTCCATCGCCTGGGGAATCTCCCTTCTCGCAAGCAGCGGCTAAGGAGATTCCCGAGGCGAGGACCCAGCTGGTCCTGGGTAAGAGCCCACACACGGCCAGGAATGCCGTCAGGCCCTGGCGCCGTGTTTTTGGCCCTCATCTTCAGGACTGCCGCTCCCAGTTCTCCCTCAGAGACTTCGGAGGGCTCGTCCTCCTCTTCTTCTGAGGCATCGTCTCTCCGTGCCACAACTGCAGTGGGAGGGATGAAGTCGGTTCCCGGGCTTTCCGGGAACAATCCCTCAACCACCCGCCGCAGGATTTGTGGCTGTAGCGTGCTGGTGACTGGGGGGGCCCAGGGGCGAAGCTTTCGTCTTGCCATGTGGTAGGGGCGCCCCCCACGGATCACGCTCCAGCGTATCTAGCAGCTCCTTCCATGACGCCGCTTTCGCTTCGGCAATTGCTGCACGGAGAGTCTTGGTTGCCTCTCGGTACGCAGCATAGAGGGCGTTGCATTCCTCTATGTCTTGTTGCCTTCGTCTCCGGTAACGTACATATCTCCGACGTTTTGCCATGCTATGGCGTCGAAGCTCAGCAATCTTGTCTGACCACCAATAAACCTGACGTCTGCTGGGTAAGGCTTTCGCTCTGGGCATGGCAGCGTCACAAACGTGCGACACCGCCTGGCACAGAGCATCAGCTTCCTCGTCTAGGTCTACCAGTCCTGTTGGTCTGGCATTCCATGCCTGAAAAATGGCCGCCTCCTCAAGCATTTCTAGGTTGAGGCGCTTCAGTACCCACTTTGGTCCTGTTTCGACCGGAATACTTCTCTCCTCCACTGTGGATAAGGAAACGCTGAACGTGATGTAGCGGTGGTCGGAGAGCGTCTCTTCATCCACCAGTACTCTCCAGTCCGCAACCTGACGAGCGACGTCTGGAGTAGCAAACGTCACGTCAATGACGGATCCTCCATCGCGCCTGACACAGGTTTGCTCCTGTCCCGTGTTGAGTACACAAAGTCCTTTCTCAGTGTGCCACTCCTCGACAAGCCGGCCTCTTGGGTTAGTTGTCGGTGATCCCCACGCCGCGGACTTGGCGTTGAGATCTCCGAGAACCACCACAGGGCTTGGGCTACTCTGTCCCACTAGGATCCCCACCTCTTCAAGCATGTTCTCAAATTCGGCAAGGGCCCTATTGGGAGAGAAGTACACACCTATCACTTTTAACTTTCCTACCTCAGTCACGACAAAGCCGTGCCCTCTCGTGACTTTGTCGAGAGTGGGGGGAAGGAACGGGCGATTGCGTGGTGATCGCCACCATACCGTCCAGGTCCCCAACCCAGTCTGACCTGAGTGGGACACGGTATGGCTCGGTCACCACACCCACTTGTACTAACCGCTCCGCCATACTCTGGAGTAGAAGATCCTGGGCACGAGCGGAGTGGTTAATATTCGCTTGGAGGAAACTTAGCTTTGGCGCCATACTAAGTTTCCTCCATGTTTTGCTCCGGCGCCGTCACAGGGCGAGGCGGCCGCGAACCAGTTTTGGTCGCAGCGGTCTTCTTTCTCTCCTCATTCTTGTTCGGGGACTTGGCGCACGCCTTGCCCCCGGAGAGGTGCCCTGCTGCTTTTCCCGCGGCTGCACATAATGTGCAATGCGGGGCAGCAGAGCAGCCCTTAGCCGTATGTCCAGTTTTACCGCAGCGATAACATTCCTCGCTACGATCCACTTCAGACCTGCACTGGGCCCTGACATGACCCAGCGCAAGACATCTGAAGCAGCGGCGCGGTCTAGCCTCCAGAAGCTTTATCTGCGCCGCCACCCAACCGATTAGAAGACGACCACCACTCCCTACGATCTTCTTTGCAGCTGTCACGGGACACCGTACGAACGCTGTTCCCATTCCAGCCGGGCCTCTTCTTATGTCACCCGTTTTAACATCGCACTCCTGGCAACCGCCAGCTCGCGCTAGAGCCACCTTCAGCTCATTGGTGTTAATGGAGTCGTCTAACCCACTCACACCTTTATCTCCCCTGAGCCTTCAAACACTTCTCTTAGCCTTTGGGCCAAAGAATCGGCTTTCTCTTCTTTATTGGCCCCAGGCACTTCAAAGATTCGTGCTCCAGTAGCCGCAGCCCTCATCTTCATGGGTGGCATACCCAGTGCCTCCATGTCAATTCGGCTCCTGGCTTCCTCCAGCACCTTGGCATAGGTGATGCCTTTCTCAACCGCCCCTGGTTGCAGTGTGATAGCTACAGCTGCAGTACGAGGGGGGGCGAAGTTTGGCCACTTTCTTCTTTTTGGCCTGGGGTGGCTTCGAGATTGAAATCCGATTTGGAGCTGTAGGTCTGCCACCTTGGGGTCCTGCTCCTCTGTCTCCTGTTTTGGTACCACGTCTTCGCTTGACTACCTTTGTCCACGTTTCCTGAAGTGGAACCATTGGTCGAGGTGTCGGTGTAGTCGCTTTTGATGTTATCTTCTTCTGAGATCGTGAGTTTCCTATCTTTGGCAATACAGGAGAAGGAAGATTGACCGGCTGAGACTTTGCCGCCGATGTGCTCGGCAAAGGATCTTCCGTCCGTTTCCTATCTGCCGCCAGTGGAGGTCTCTGGCGCTTCTCCGGAAGAAGTCTCTCCTCTAGACCAGCAAAACGAGCGTTGACCATTGTGCCAACTTGTGTCATAACCGTCCGCATCATTTCCTCCAGATCCGGAGCCACAGGAGTAGCTGCCGGGGCAGGGAGTGGTCTTGCTCGCAGTTGCTCAACTTCACGGCGGAGATCTTGTAGCTCCGCTGTGAGCCTCCTGTTAGACGCTATGAGTAAGGCCACTTCCTCAGACATTGTTCTTCCGCGCATTTCATTGAATGCATCCTGAACAATTACGGCGACCTCTTTAAGGGCTTTCATATATGTCCCCTTGAGATGTTTCGACTTGATGGCAACATCGTTAATTGTTTCCACCGAGTCGGAAATAATTTCCTCCAGTTGCGCCGCATCGTGGCTTCCTACCTCTCGCTTGTCTTTTTTGAAGTAAGAACGCGCTCTCTCCCTCTTTTGATTCTGATCCAGGGCCATCTGCTTTTCGGCCTCGAGCATTATCTCCTCTTCGCGTGCGCGGTTTAGCTCGGCCTTGGCATTAGACAAGCCGACGTACTCGCCGGTTGTTGGCGGCCTGCCCCCTTCCTCTCCGGGCGGCAGCTACCTTGGTGGCAGGGCCGTCCAAGGAATCGCCAGAACCAGAGTGGGAGCGGCAGCTGCCGAAACCGTCCCTTCGATTAACACTCCTCTTTCGAGAGCGTCTGATGTGCGAATCAGACACAGTCACCATGGATGCGCCTGAAGTGTCCGATTCACCCTCTTCCTCGTAACGCGTCAACACGACACGCACATCTTTCACCATCTCCTTATTCCTAACCGTTTTGCTATCGAAGTCCTTATTTCGTAAGCCATAGTCGTGAGTTGTATCAACCGAGCAATTTTTGCCGCCCCCAGAATACGTGGGGATGCACGTCTCTTGCGAGACGTGGAGGGATTCCTCCTTTCGGAGACCCTCCTGGGTAATATTCTTGAAATTGCTGTTATCCATTTTTAATTTTGTTTTGCTAAATTTGACAGGTATAGCTCCCTAGTGGGGGGGTCTAGCGGCCGACTTCCCGTCGACCATGCCTGGATCGTGAGCCCGAAACTACGCCCGGTAAGCAGCGCAGTTTCGGACTCACGTGCCAGACACTCCCCTCGGCAACCCCCGAACCTTGAGATTTGGACCTTTGTGTTGCGACACCCGACGGAAATCGCAAAGTGTCGCAACACAAAGCGAGATCTCCGATCCTTTCCGGATCCCAGCGATGCGCTATGAAAGCGCCTGTGTCGTTCCGCGCTGAACTCTGCCATCAGAGTCCACCGGAAGACACACCACCATTTTTCTGAAATGACTTGGATTGCAGTAGGCAGATAGCGTATCAGCCCACTAACATTCCAAGTCATTCCAGTCCCCCCCCCCCCCCTACCGAACTTCTGCTCGTGCAACTCTAAGGGTGAGAAACACGTTCAGAAGTTCGGCCTTCCTCGACCGGAATTAGCCGCCACTGGGTAAGATATCAGAGATAAGTTACCGAGTGACGTTGCCCAGGGTGCACCACGTGGAGGTTCCCGATCACCGCACCCCAACCTAACCTTTTTTTTTTTTTTTTTTTTATGTGGGGAAATGCATTTCCACACCGTCTACCGTGTAGGGACACGGCAGGGTGTCGGACTCGGCACCACTAGTGGTGCCCCTACCGACTAAAACCCCCACAGGTTTCTTCGTCACGGTGAGAGGCAGAGCCGCAGGGTCACGTTCGCACTCGACCACGTCTCCACCTCCTCCGTCGCCCTTGCGGGTCCGCCTCGCGGGAAGTCAGAACCCCCGCATTTAGCTCCAGTGACGCGCCCGAAACCAACGGCGCGTCACCTCCTCGGGAGGGCCTATCCTGGGTAGGGTGTCGGGCGGCCCTAAACACCCGACGCCCCAGGCCCTCCAAGTGGAGACGGGGTGCGAGCCAGAGTGGCTCGCCCCCGTGTCCTCTTCCGCCTCCTCGGAAGAGCGAGAGGGTCCACCTCCCTCTCTCGCTCCTCCGTCTCCCTCCGCGAGATAACGGTCTCGCAGAAGGAGACTACCGCCTCCCATGACCTCTCACTTTCTAGCATCTTAGACAAGATGGTCGGCAGTGAGAGGTCTGTCCCCACGACCGCGACCAGGGATAGGAATAGGAACGGATCCGTTGGGACATAGCAGCGACCTCCTTTTCCGCCTGTAGTTGCATCTCCTCCCTTTTGCAGCCTTAGCAGCGGCAAGCCCGGCGTACTCGCCCGTAGTGGGCGGTCGTCCTCTGCCGCGCCTCGGCGCATTCCCCACCTTAGCGGCCGGGGCTTCGGACTCGCTCCCGGAGGTCACGAGTTCTCCGTCACCGCTATCATTCCGTGATCGTTTCCGTCGAGTGAGCCTCGGTGACTGTCTCAGCGGTGGCGTCCCCACGGAGGCCACGCTGTGAGAGTCCGAGTCGTCCACAGGACTTAGGAAAAGACCACTTTCCTCATATCTGCTAAGCATTACGCGCGCCTCGCGTCTGCTCGCTCCGCCTAAAACCAGTTCATTAGCTTGATCGGTATCCTTTTTGTGATTGCCAGGTTCGTCGTTGTTGGGACTGCGATTTTTGTCCCCCCCAGAATACGATTGGGGACTGCACGCCGGAGCGTGGAGGATTCCTCTCGCGAGGACCCTCCTGGGTAGTACTTTTAAAATCGCGATTCATTGTCATTATTATGCTTCATAAAGGTAAAGCTCCCCTGTGGGGGGGTCTAGCGGCCGACCTCCCGTCGACCATGCCTGGATCGTGAATCCGAAACTACGCCCGGTAAGCAGCGCAGTTTCCGACTCACGTGCCAGACACTCCCCTCGGCAACCCCCGAACCTTGAGATTTGGTTGCTTTGTGTTGCGACACCTGACGAGAACTCGCAAAGTGTCGCAACACAAAGCGATCCCACCGATCCATCGCGGATCCCCTCACAATGCGCCTTCAGCTCCCGATGTCCGTCTGCGCAAGACTCTGGACCCAGAGTCCCCCAGAGGACAAACCACCACTTTCTGAAATGACTTGGATGTTAGAAGGCCAGATAGCGTATCAGCCCAATAACATTCCAAGTCATTCCAGTCCCCCCCCTAACCTAACCTTTTTTTTTTATTATTTTTTTTTTTTTTTTTTTTTTTTTTTTACCCAGTGGAAATGCTTTATACATACCACCGACCCCGGGGGGAGCCGGTGGTTATGTGGGACTCTCCGTCCTCCCGACCGACGGCCTACCCACTAAAACCACTGGGGGTGCCTCATATCTCTATAAACGGGGATGTGGGAAGTCTTCCTTATTCGACCACAACCCCGTTTACGCTGGTCTTCTCAGACCTCCTCTCGGAGAGCCCTTGGCTCTATCCGTCTCGGTGGCAATGTGCAGGTCACCAACACATCGCTCACCCTCTTGGGACTCTCTAGTTGGGCGCCGTGTCCCCCCGAACCCGTCACCCAGAGTCCCTTGGCCCAGCTACTAACGGGTGGCCGAACTTTCCTTTCGGTGGCAAAGGGCAAGCTTTGCCTCCGATACGATGCTCGGCTGGCTTGCTGGCCGCTGCACATAATGCGCAGTGCGGCCTTGCCGAGCAATCGCACGCCTTATGGCCAGGTTGGCCGCAGCGGTAGCAGATGCTGCTCCTGTCTTCAGCACTTTGACACTGCTCCCGGACATGCCCTACCTCCAGGCAACGGAAGCAGCGCCGTGGGCGTGGGGCTAGCAGCTTGACGCGTGCCGATACCCACCCCACCTTTACACGGGCGCTCTTTGCGACATGCTTTGCCGCCGCCGCAGGGCATTGGACGTAACACGTTCCAATGCCTGCAGCGTTGCGGCGTATGTCTTTTACTCCAATCAGGTCCGCAGGACACTCTCCCATTCTTGCGATTGCCTGAGCCACATCCTCCTTTGTCACCGAGTCATCCAGACCGGAAACACGCATGTCGACGCATTTCGCTGGTCTGGTGACTCGGACATCCTCAAGCTTGAAAACTGCTCGCAATTGATTTGCAAGAAGGTCAGCTTTCTCGCCGTTCCCCTCTCCAGCGAGTTCCATCAGACGTCCTCCTGCAGCCGCCTTTCGGATCACCAAAGCTTGGATGCCTAGTGCAGTCGGGTCGATTCGGCCCTTGGCCTCCGACAATGCCTGCGCATAGGTCATTCCTCGTTCCGCTGCCTCGGGCTGTATGGTCAAGACCACGGCCGAGGCGAGGGACTCTGATCCTCGGCTTTTAGGCGTCTTCTTCGCCTCCGATGCCGGGTTCACTGCCTTCTTCTTCTTTTTCTTCTTCTTTGCCACCTCCACCCAACCGGTATCGACCGAGCTGTGTGGACGTGGCAAAGTCGAAGCGTCACTTCCGGGTTTAGCGGCTCGGCCGCTCGATGTCTCCTCCGATACTTTTGCCGACTTCCCTTCTTCCCTTTGCCCTTTCCTCTAAGGGCTTTTAGGAGGGACGGCTGCGTCACATCCATAACTTCAGATGAGGTTGATGGCATCGGGTCGGCAAGGGCTCCGGGCACTGGGTTCAACTCTGGGTCCATAGCCGGAGGCAGAGGAGCCCCAGGTGGGAGCCCAAGGATAATTCTCCTTCGCGCCGCTATCTGGGCCACGGTCCTAGGCTGAGAAAATCGGCCCGGAGTACCTGGGGGTGGCCTGGGTAGTTCCACTTCAGATGAGTCGGCGGCGAGAGGAGGTCTGGCGCGCTTCTCGGGAAGAAGGCGCTCCTCCACTGCCGCCAGCCTGGCGTTAATCATATCCCCGACCTGTCTCACAAGCCGCTGCTCTAACTCCTCTGGAGTTGCGCCGGCCAACGATGACTTGTCGGGGTATGTGCGCATCGCAGATAGTGATGCAGCGCGTCCTCTATCATCTCCTTTCGGAGCTCGGATATCTGGCTGCGGAGATCCGAGACCTCTGCCTGCAGGCGGTTGTTGGCAGCCAGCAGTCTCCTCGTCTCGTCATTTGAGGACCTCTCCCTGAAGTTCCCAATGATTTCCCGGAGTGTTGTAGCAGCATTCTTAAGTTCCCGCACAAAGGTGCCCTTAAGATTGCTCGACTTTGTTGCCACAGTAACGATCGTGGCAACACACCCCATCGCCCTCGCTGCGAGGTCCTCTAACAGCTCCTCCCCCTGGTCCGCCGACGCTTCCGACATCCGACTGGATGTCGACCTCGTCTGACGGAAAATCTGGGCACACTGAGCAACCTCCTGCTCTGCCCTGAGCTCCATCTCCTCTCGCTGTGCAGCCACAAGTGCTGCTTTTGCCGCAGCAAGGCCAGCGTATTCACCCGTGGTGGGTGGTCGGCCTCTGCCACGCCTCATAGACCCACCGACTTTGGCTGCTGGAGCGTCTGACCCACTGTCAGAGCTCAGGTCGCAGCTGTCTCGGTCCTGTGTCCTTGACCTTTTCCGTCGTAGCGTCCCAACCGGTGAAGATGACCCTACGGTCACCAAACTTTGCCGGGAGGAATCAGAATCCTCCGGGCTCTTAAAGAGTCCACATCTTCGTAGCGCGTGAGCACCACCCGTGCCTCACGCCTACTCTCGCCCCCCAAAACCAATTCATTAGAATACTCGGTGTCCAGATTATTGCCAGGTTCGTCGGTAGAATTTGAGCGATTTTTGCCACCCCCAGAGTACGTGTGGCAGCACGCCTGAAGGGATTCCTCCTTTCGGAGACCCTCCTGGGTAGACCTTGAAAAATCGCGCTTGTCCATGTTTGTTTGCTTCATCAAGGGGTGAAGCTCCCTGTGGGGGTCTAACGGCCGACCTCCGTCGACCATGCCTGGATCGCGAGCCCGAAACTACACCCTGTAAGCAGCGCAGTTTCGGACCCCGCGCCAGACACCCCTCGGCAACCCCGAACCTTGAGATTTGAGATTTGCGTTGCGACACCCGACGAAATTCGCAAAGTGTCGCAACACAAACCGAACTCACCGATCCTTCTCGGATCAACCGACCGTGCGCTAAGAAGCGCCCGTGTCATTCCGCACTAGACTCTGCCATCAGAGTCCACCGGAAGACACACCGCCATTTTTCTGAATGACTTGGATGTTAGTAGGCCAGATAACGAATCAGCCCACTAACATTCCAAGTCATTCCAGTCCCCCCCCTACCGAACTTCTGCTCGTGCAACTCTAAGGGTGAGAAACACGTTCAGAAGTTCGGCCTTCCCCGACCGGAATTAGCCGCCACTGGGTAAGATATCAGAGATAAGTTACCGAGTGACGTTGCCCAGGGTGCACCACGTGGAGGTTCCCGATCACCGCACCCCCCCCCCCTTTTTTTTTTTTTTTGCCCAGGGAAAATACTTAACGTATACCACCAGCTCCCGGGGGAGAGCCAGTGGTTATGTGGGACTCTCCGTCACCAGAGTGACAGCCTACCCACTAAAAACCCTGGGGTGTTACACCACTGCGTATTGGCCGGGTGGCACGGGAAATCTTTAGCGTTCGACCGCACCGACCTCGACCACGCTGGACCAATCTGGGCCTCCTCTCATGGAGCACGTCTGCTCTATTCCTCTCGACGGCGATGTGTGTAACACGGACACATCGCGCATCCTCGGGGACTCTCTAGTCGGGTAACTAGTCCCCCCGAACTCGTTACCCAGAGTCCCATATTAAGGCGGCAATCGGCGCTCGTGGGCCATTCGTCGCCTAGTTCTTCTTCTGCGCAAGGGTTGACTTGCCGGGTCAATCTCTCTATGGCGCTCAGCTTCTTCTTTTTGCCCGATGACTTCTTCACAAAAGTCTCGGACTGCGTTCCAGTTTGTCTCGCTGCGCACCATTGCCGAAGCAATAGCGGGGAGCGAGAGATCCTGTCCCACTATCTCACAAAGATGCGATCTCGGTTCTGCCCATGCTGGGCACATTTTAACTGTGTGTTGTACCGTGTCTTCGGCACACCCGCATTCGTGGCACTGCGGAACAAGCTCTCGTCCGGCTATCCTGAACAGGTATTTGCCAAAGCAGCCGTGACCTGTCAGGACTTGAGTGAGCCTGAAAGAGAGCGCTCCGTGCCTTCGCTCGATCCAATCCATAATTATAGGTCGAAAGGCTTCCACCGTATAGTGACCCGCACTAGGCTCCTCGAGCCTGCGCTGCCACTTCCGCATCACCTTTAGCCGGCCCAGCTTTTGCCATCGTCTAATCTCCTCAGGGGGAGGAAGCTCACCCCTGGTCCGTGCATTTGACGTCTGGCGGTACAAGTGGGCCAGCATTTGTGCGTCGAGGTCCCACGGTGGGGTAGCAGCGAGCAAACAAGCCGCCTCGAATGACACTGTCCGGTAACCCCTGATTGCCCTGATAGTCACAAATCTCTGCGGTCTCCGCAAGAGTGCTAGGTTGTGACTATTCAGGGCATCCGCCCATATTGGAGCGCCGTAAAGGGCCATAGAGCGTACCACTCCAGTGTACAGGCGTCGACAGGCAACTCCCGGTCCCCCAGTGTTAGGCAGCAAACCGCCCAGAGCCGATGCCGCTTTTACCAGTCTTGGAGACAGTTGTCGAAAGTGTTCCTTGAAATTCCATCGGCTGTCAAGGACGAGTCCTAGGTACTTCATCGTCGACTTAACAGCGATGGAAACTCCTCCAACTACTATCTCCGATCCAGCTGGTGGTCCTCGTCGGGGCTCATGAAAGCAAATAGCCTCCGATTTTTCGAGATTTACCCTCAATCCCAGACTCCTGATTCGTCCTACAGTCTGAGCCACCGCAGCAGTGGCAGCAATTGCCGCCTCCCTGTATGTCCGTCCTTGAGCAGTTACCAGCGTGTCATCTGCATAGCACGTCAGGTTCACGCCAGGTAACATGGCCCCTCTTAACACCCAGTCATATCCGACGTTCCACAGACACGGTCCAAGAACTGAGCCCTGTGGAACGCCGCATGACATCTTCCACCGGCCCCACCCATCCCGTCCCGGATAGACAATCTCCCTATCGGAGAGATAATCACCTAGAATGCGAGAAAGGTAGGGTGGTACCTGGTGATATCTTAACGCCTCTTTAATGCACTCCCATGGGAGGGTGTTAAATGCGTTGGCGATATCCAAGGACACCGCCAGGACGACCTTTTCCTGGGATTCGGCTGCTTTCACTAGGGCCCTCACGCGCGATATGGCATCGAGCGTGGATCTGCCCCTGCGGAAGCCGAATTGACAGTCTGACAGCTTTGGTCCCTGTCTCTCCAAGTGCTTTGTTAGACGGGCGGCAATAATACGCTCGAAGAGCTTGCCAGCTTCGTCTAACAAAACAATCGGTCGGTAACCTGATGGAGAGTCTGCAGGCTTGCTCTCCTTACGCAAAAGTACCAACTTTCCAGTCTTCCAGCTTTGCGGAAAGCGACCCTGCTCGAGGCACCTGCTGAGCAGTTCCCTGAACCGAGACTCAAGGACTTCTAACGCCAACACCCAAGCACTTCCGGGAATCCCGTCTGGCCCAGGTGCTTTGTTCTTGGCCTTGAGTCTATGGACCGCTGCAGCAAGTTCACCTTGTGTCACCTCTGGCACCACATCCTCCTCTGCGTTCCTGCTGGGGCCTGCTAAGGCCATAGCCGGTGTTGCATGGTCTATGATATTGGGGAACAAGGTGGCCACAATGTTTTGGAGAATCCGCGGTTCTAGGCTCCGCGTGAGTGGCGGTGTCCACGCGCGGTTCTGGTTGCGGACCACCTTGTAAGGCTTCCCCCATGGGTCCCTGTCCAAGATCTTCAGCCACTCTACTCGAGCAGCATCTTTGGCCTGAGCTATGGCCTTCTGGAAAGATGTCACTGCAAGTCTGTACGACGTGTACAGTTCGGCCTCCCGAACTTCATCGCGACGCCTGCGCCTTCGATGTCTGTGTGTGACTGACGTCGGGCCGCCACACTCTCCCGTCGGAGTTGAGCAAGCTCGTCGGACCACCAGTACGCGCTTCGCCGTTGGGGCAGGCGTTTTACCTGGGCATAGCAGCGTCGCACACTCGCACCATGACCTCTCTCATGTGTTCTGCCTGTTCATCCACTCCCAGCTCCTGTGTGGGCGTTGGGATCCAGGCCTCAATGATGGCCGCTTCTATCAGAAGATCTCTATCGAGACGCTTGAGAGCCCAGCGTGGGGTCTCCTCGATAGGACTGCTTGGGCTGTTCGAACCTCTTGGTGGAATCAGGTCAAATCGGATGTACCGATGATCCGATAATGACTCTTCTCCCTCCAGTACCTCCCAGCACCTGACACGGCGCGCAAGAGCGGGGCTAGCGAACGTAAGGTCCACTATAGATCCTCCCTGCTGTCGCACGCACGTGTGCACAGTTCCCCTGTTGAGTAGTTGCAGTCCGGTTGTCACAATCCAGTCTTCTACTACTTGTCCTCGCGCGTCTGTACCGGGGGATCCCCTCATGTCAGACTTTGAGTTGAAGTCCCCGGCAACGAGCGTGTGGTTTGGGCGACACCGGTGTATAAGCGCCTCCACCTCGTTCAGCCAGGCCTCAAACTCTGCCAACGGTCTGTTAGGGGAGAAGTATACGCCTATGTAGGCAATGTCCCCAGACACTACGGCGACGCAACCATGACCTTTCTCCACTCTTTTGACCAGTGGAAGATCGGGTTGGGTGACGATGGCCACCATTCCGTCCCTGTCTCCAAACCAGTTCTGAGGTAGAACCCTGTATGGTTCGGACACAATCGCAATGTTTATCATCCACTCCCCCCATACTATGGATTAGAAGATCCTGAGCTCTGGCGGAATGGTTGATATTTACTTGCAACACTTTTGTATCCATTATTGGACATCCATTTGCGCCTCCACGGCCCGAGTTGACGGGGGGGAAGGCTTGAGCTGGGACTTGCCCTCAGCTGTTGCTTTCCTGCCTTTCTTGGCGTTGGGAGGCGTGGCACATGCCTTGCTCCCTACGCGATGCCCGGCCGGCTTGCCTGCTGACGCACACAACGTGCAGTGTGGCTCAGCCGAACAATCGCTCGCTTTATGGCCCAATTGACCACATCTGTAGCACTGATTGCTACGGTCTGTCTCAGCTCTGCACTGCTCCCGTACATGCCCACTTTCAAGGCATCGGAAGCAGCGCATGGGTCTGGGAGTCAGCAATTTGATTTGGGCCGAGACCCAGCCAATCAAGATACGATTATTTGACGTCACTTTCTTTGCTGCGATTGCTGGACATCGAACGAAGGTAGACCCTATGCCCGCGAAATTGCGACGTATATCGTTTACCTTCACCAGCTCGATCTGACACTGTCCCGCACGTGAAACAGCCGCAGCTACCTCTGCTTTAGTCACTGAGTCATCTAAGCCGCTAATGCGAAGTTCAACGCATTTAGTGGGCCTTGAGACTCGGATGTCTTCTGGTTTGAAGACGGCCTTTAGCTTCTCAGCTAGAGCGTCGGCCTTATCCGCACTTGTTCCGCCTGGTATCTCCAGTATACGGCCACCCGTTGCCGCCCTTCTGAAGTTGACCGATTCAATCCCGAGCTGGGGCAAGTCAACCTTTCCTTTAGCCTCAGCCATAGTAGCCTGGTAAGTCACTCCCCTCTCCGCAGCCCCAGGCAACACTGTAATGATGACAGCGGAAGAACGGGGAACGCGGATTTTTGGCTTTGGCGCAACTTTTTCTTTCTTAGTTCCTGCCTGAAGCTGGGGTTGTGACGAAGGTTGTACCTTGGTCCTCTTTTTGAGACCCTTTCTGACTACTTTCGTCCAGCTGGTTTTAGTTGAACTTTGTGGGTGTAGAGGGGTCTCTTTACTTTCTGATGGAGTGACCTCCATTTGGCTACTCTGCGGTAAAGCCTGAGATTCGCTCTTACTCTTGGCTTTACCCTTGCCCTTACCCATACCCTTGCCCTTACCTGGGTCTTTTCCCTTAGGTACAGTAGGGGGGGGGCTAGAGTTGTATCTGGCAATGCCGACAAGCTCACTGGGACTTCCTTCAACGTTGTGCTTGTAGACTTAAGAAATTCTCTCTTGCGGTCCACAACCACAGATCCTGATGGCCCTGCTGCAGCATTCTTGCGGTCCGCGGCGAGTGGAGGGCGTGTACGCTTCTCCGGGAGAAGACGCTCCTCCAACGCCGCTAACCGCGCGTTAATCATATCGCCAACCTGCCGGACGAGTCTTTGCTCCAGTTCCTCGGGAGCTGTGGTTATCGGCCCTGTCTGCGCCCTCTTACCTGGGTAAGATCGCGTAGTTTGCGAGACCGCAGTGGCCCTTGCTTCGATCATGTCTTTTCTAAGCTCCACCATTTCTTTTTGGAGCTCTGTCACTTCTGCTTGCAGCCGCTTGTTAGCGGCCTGCAGCCTCATTGTTTCTTCGTTTGAGGTCCTGTGTCGCAGTTCCTCAACGATTTCCTTCATTCCTTCGGCAGCAAGTTTAAGGGCCCGTTGACAAGTGCCCTTTAGGTTTTTTGATTTTGATGCCACCTTGTTTATCGTTTTAATGCATGCCTCGGCCCTTGCATTGAGGTCCGAGGCAAGCTCTTCCGTTTCCGTTAGCTCAACCGAAGACTCAGACAAGCTGCACGCTGCTGCCCTCGTCCGGCGGATCTCTTGGGCTTGTTCTGCGACCTCTCGCTCGGCCCTGAGCTCCATTTCTGCTCTCTCAGCAGCTACAAAAGCTGCCCTTGCGTTGGCGAGGCCGACGTATTTTCCCGTAGTGGGCGGTCTACCTCTGCCTCTCGTACCCGTCGACACCTTGGTGGCAGGGCCATCCAAGGCATCGTCGGAGCCAGATCGAGAAAGGCAGCTTCCAATGCTCCTTTTTCGACCTCTATCAGACACCGACACCATCGATAAATCTGAGCTGTCCGACTCACCGTCCTCATCCTCACATCGTGAGAGAACCACACGTGGTACTCTCCTCACTTCACTCATGCCAAATCGTTTTGCCAAATCGGAATCCGTTTTCAAAGAGCCTAAGTCGTTAGTAGAAGAATTAGAAAAGCAATTTTTGCGCCCCCCAGAATACGTGGGGCTGCACGTCTCTTGTGAGACGTGGAGGGATTCCTCCTTTCGGAGACCCTCCTGGGTAATATTCTTGAAATTGCTGTTATCCATTTTATTTTATTTTGTTTTGCTAAATTTGACAGGTATAGCTCCCTAGTGGGGGGGTCTAGCGGCCGACTTCCCGTCGACCATGCCTGGATCGTGAGCCCGAAACTACGCCCGGTAAGCAGCGTAGTTTCCGACTCACGTGCCAGACACTCCCCTCGGCAACCCCCGAACCTTGAGATTTGGACCTTTGTGTTGCGACACCGAACGGAAATCGCAAAGTGTCGCAACACAAAGCGAAGTCTCCGATCCTTCCCGGATCCACCAACTTTGCGCTAAGAAGCGCCTATGTCATTCTGCGCTGGACTCTGCCATCAGAGTCCACCGGAAGACACACCACCACTTTCTGAAATGACTTGGATTGTAGTAGGCAGATAGCGTATCAGCCCACTAACATTCCAAGTCATTCCAGTCCCCCCCCTTACCGAACTTCTGCTCGTGCAACTCTAAGGGTGAGAAGCACGTTCAGAAGTTCGGCCTTCCCCGACCGGAATTAGCCGCCACCGGGTAAGATATCAGAGATAAGTTACCAAGTGACGTTGCCCAGGGTGCACCACGTGGAGGTTCCCGATCACCGCACCCCACCGCACCCCTAACCTAACCTAACCTAACCTAACCTAACCTAACCTAACCTAACCTAACCTAACCTAACCTAACCTTTTTTTTTTTTTTTTTTTTTAGTGGAGGGAAAATGCAGTAACGCACGATGTGTCGGGCTCGGTGTCAGAGTGACACCCCTACCGACTAAAAACCCTCCACAGGTTTCACCTGTGTGTGTGGCAAAGTGTCAGAGTTACGGAACCGCTTTCACACTCGCCCGCGTAACTCTGACACCTCCATCACCCTTTCGGGTCCGCCTCGCGGGGGTCGGAACCCCGCATTTGGCCCCAGAGACGCGCTGGAAACCCAAAACAGCGCGTCTCCGCCTCTGAGAGAGAGCGGGACATCAGGCGTTGTTACGCGCCCGATGGCCCAGGCCCTCAAGCGGTGACGGGGTGCGAGCCCCAGTGGCTCGCCCCTTGTCCGCTTCCTCCTCCTAGGAGGAGCGAGAGGTCCACCTCCTCTCTCGCTCCTCCATCTCCTCTGTGAGACAAGAGTCTCACAGAAGGAGACAAAGCTTCCACGACCTCTCATTGTCGAGCATCTTGGACAAGATGGTCGGCAATGAGAGTTCTGTTCTCACGACCGCGACTAAGGCTTGCCGCGGTTCCTCCTCTGCCGGACATGCCTCCAGCGCGTGTTGTGCGGTATCTTCCGCACAGCCGCACCGGTGGCATATCGGGGTCTCCTCCCTTCCGGCAACTCTACACAGATATCTCCCGAAACAACCATGTCCCGAGAGCATCTGTGTAGTCCGGAAGGTGAGGACTCCGTGTTTCCTCTGGACCCACTCAGTGAGAATGGGCCTTATCGCTTCAAGGAGCCGTCGAGCGCCGGCCCCTCTCTGAGTGGGTCCTGCGAGGATCCGCTCCTTCCACCTCTCCAGAGCCCTAGCTCTGGCATCCCTGCGCCACCGTATCACCTCCTGTGGGGCGGGACGCAATTCGTCCTCCTCCGCACGGACCCGGCGCCAGTAGACCGAGGATAACACCTCAGCCTCTATGCACCAGGGCAGTGAACCGGCGAGGACGCATGCCACCTCATGTGAGAGTGTGCGGTAACCCCGGCACACTCTCACAGCCATCACCCTCTGGGCACTATGAAGGAGGGCTTCATCTGATCGGGCCAGCTTTCCTGCCCATATGGGAGCACCATACAGGGCCATCGATCGCACCACTGCCATGTAAAGGTGGCGGCAGCGCCCTCCACCGCCTCCCATATTGGGCAGAAGTCGGCCCAATGCTGACGCAGTCTGCGTCAACTTAGGGGTAAGTTGACGCAGATGCGGCCCCCAATTCCATCTGCTGTCAAGCACGACACCGAGATACTTCAGTGTCGGCTTGACAGGGATGGCCACACCGCCCACCACTATGTTGGCACCTGCAGGTGGCGCCTGTCGGGGTCCATGAAAGCAGATGGCCTCCGATTTATGGAGCGCCACCTCCAGGCCCAAACTCCTGATTCTGGCCACCACGGCCGCTACACCCTCAGTGGCCAGCACCGCCGCCTGGCGGAAGTTCTGCCCCCTTGCGGTAACCAGCGTGTCATCAGCGTAACATATTAGGCTGATGCCATGGAGGTTACCGCACCTCAGCTACCAGTCGTAGCCGAGATTCCACAGGGGTGGCCCAAGAGCCGACCCTGTGGAACCCCTCGTGACATGGGGCTGACTTCCTCTCCGTCCTTCGTTGGGTAGACTATCTCTCTATCGGAGAGATAGTCCCCAAGGAGTTGCCGCAGGTACAGGGGTACTCTATGGTACCCCAGCGCCTCTTTTATCGTGATCCAGGGCAGTGAGTTGAAGGCATTCGCAATATCCAGCGACACCGCCAACAACACCCCGCCACTGGAGCTCGATACATCTTTGTAGAGGTCGTTGACAAGACGAATTGCATCGATTGTCGAACGACCTCTACGGAACCCGAACTGTCTCTCTGACAGGTTCGGGCCCACCCTGTCGAGGTGCTTGGCGAGGCGGGCAGCAATTATACGCTCTAAAAGCTTGCCCACCTCATCCAGCAGCACTATCGGACGATACCCCGCGACGGTTCGTCCGCGGGTCGCCCCTCTTTTCGGAGGAGAACGAGCTTCCCTCTCTTCCATCGCCTCGGGAATCTCCCTTCTCGCATGCAGCGACTCAGGAGATCCCGGAGGCGAGGGCCTAGGGCGTCCTGAGCGAGGGCCCAAGCACGGCCGGGTATACCATCAGGCCCCGGTGCCGTGTCTTTGGCCCTCATTCTCAGGACGGCGGCTCCCAACTCTCCCTCGGAGACGTCGGGAATCTCGTCTTCCTCCTCTTCAACGGAGTCCGCTGTCCGTGTTGCTATCATCGCAGTGGGAGGGACAAAGTCAGTTCCCGGGCTGGCCGGGAACAGCCCCTCAACCACCCGCCGCAGGAATAGTGGCTCCAGCATGCTGGTGACGGGGGGCGTCCAGGGGCGAAGCTTTCGCCTTGCCAATAAGTAGGGACGCCCCCACGGATCCCGATCTAGCGTCTCCACAGCTTTCTCCACGAAGCCGACTTGGCCTCGTCGATAGCAACACGGAGAGCTCTTGACGCTACCCTGTAGGCGGCATAGCGGGCGCCTAGCTCTTCTGGCTCCTGGAGCCTCCTCCGCCGGTAATGCTGGTAGCGGCGCCGCCTCGCTACACAGCTTCGTCGAAGCTCCGCAATCTCCTCCGACCACCAGTAGACCTGACGTTTTGGAGGGAGGGCCTTAACGCGCGGCATGGCAGCGTCGCAAACGTGCGACATCGCCACGCACAGCGCATCGGCCTCCACGTCGAGGTCCACCGGTGGCGATGGAGCAGGGTTCCACGCCTGGACAATGGCTGCCTCCTGCAGCTTTTCAATGTCCAGGCGCTTCAGCCCCCATCTCGGGCCCGTCACCGGCAGGGAGGCTCTCTGTCGTCTCTCCGCCGTCGACGGGGAGACACTGAACGAAATGTAGCGATGATCGGACAGTGTCTCCTCATCGACTAGCACTTTCCAACCGTGGACACGGCGCGCAAGCTCGGGGTGGCAAAGGTCACGTCGACCACCGAGCCTCCCCATTGCCGCACGCACGTGTGGTCTGTGCCTCTATTGAGGACACAGAGCCCCACTACTGCGAGCCACTCCCCGAGCTCCCTGCCCCTCACATCTGTCGTTGATGACCCCCACGCCACGGATTTGGCATTGAGGTCACCGAGGACGATGACTGGGCGTGGGTGACTCCGTCCCACCAGGGCCCCTACCTCGTCAAGAAATCTCTCAAACTCAACAAGGGCCCTGTTGGGAGAGAAGTAAACACCACCACAACTATGCCTCCCACCTCAGTCGCGACAAAGCCACTTCCCTCGTGACTTTGTCGAGAGCGGGTGAGAGAGCCGGTGACTGTGTGGTGACCGCCACCAGCCCGTCCAGGTCCCCGATCCAGTCCGACCTGGGAGGGACCCGGTATGGTTCAGCAACCACACACCGTTATCAATCGCTCTGCCATGGACTGGAGCAAAAGGTCCTGTGCACGGGCGGGTGATTGATATTCGCCTGGAGGAAAGTTAGTATCGGTGCCATACTAACTTTCCTCCATGCTGTCCCTCTGCTCTAGTGCCGAAGAGCCAGTCAGCTGCGACCCAGAGCTGGTCGCAGCGGATCCCACTTACCCCAGTTTTGACGGGGCTCGGCACAAGCCTTGCCCCGGAGAGGTGCTCCGCCGGCCTTCCCGCTGTTGCACAGAGGGTGCAGTGCGGGAGGCAGAGCAGTCCTTGGCCTTGTGGCCAAGTTGACCGCAGCGATAACACTGTTCGCTGCGGTCAACATCTGACTTGCACTGGGCCCGAACATGACCCAGTGTAAGGCACCTAAAGCAGCGGCGCGGTCTTGCTTCGAGAAGCTTGACCGACGCCGCGACCCATCCCACCAACAGACGCCCGCCGTTGGCCACCAACTTTTTGGCAGCAGCGACAGGGCATCGGACAAAGGCGGTGCCCATACCTCCTGGGCCTCGCCTTAGCTCGCCTACCTTAATTTCTGGCGCTGGGCATCCGCCCGCACGTGCCAGAACCGCCACTAACTCGTCAGAGCTGACGGAGTCATCTAGACCACTTACACGCAAATCTGCGGTGAGGGTCGGACGTGACACCGTCAACTCCGGCGAGTCTCCAAACACTTCCGTAGTTTGGAGGCCAGGCAATCAGCCTTAGCCTCCTCTCATCTCCCGGCACCTCAAGGATGCGCGCTCCGGTGGCCGTAGTGCGCATTCTTAAGGGTGGGAAGTTCAGGCTGGTGAGGTCAATACGACCTCTGGCCTCCCCCAATACTCTGGCGTAAGTGAGACCCCTCTCCTCCGCTCCCGGTTGCAGTGTGATCACCACGGCTGCAGTGCGAGGGGGGCGGAGTTTAGGGGCCTTCGTCTTAGCCTGAGACGGCCTGACAGCCACGGCTCGGTCAGGCGCAGAAGACCTTGGTCCCTGCGCTGACTTCTTCTTCTTCTTCTTCTTCCTGGAACCCCGTCTAACGACTTCTGACCAAGTCTCCAACGAGGGAGCCGGTT
>JADLOZ010000124.1:0-29812 GCA_017562165.1 Ectropis grisescens
TCACGGTGGCGATGTGGGACTCAAAACACATCGCGCACCCTCACGAGACTCTCTAGTTGAGCGGCAGGTCCCCAGAACCCGTCGCCCAGAGCCTCCTATCGTAGCTACCTTAGTAGCCGTCCTCTTCTTTGGTGGCGGCACAGCGCAGGCCTTGCCACCAATGCGATGCCCAGCCGGCTTTTGGCTGCTGCACATAGAGTGCAGTGCGGCTCGGCCGAGCAATCGCCCGCCTTGTGGCCAGGCTGGCCACATCGGTAGCACTGGCTACCTCTATCCACTTTCCTTCGCACTGCTCCCGGACGCTGGCCCACCTCCAGGCACCGGTAACATCGCAAAGGTCGTGGGGCCAGCAGCTTGACGCGTACTGACACCCACCCACCTTTATTTCTCGCTCTGAGCGAGTTTTGGCCGCCGCCGCTGGGGCATTGCACGAAAGTCGTACCAATACCCGCAGCGTTACGGCGGATGTCCTTGACCCTAATCGAGTCAGGCCCACATCCTCCCAACCTCTGGATGACCTCTGCCACCTCCACCTTTGACACCGAGTCATCCAGACCGGATAGGCGCAATTCGGCACACTTTTCAGGTCTGTCGACCGGATGTCTTCGGGCTTGAAGATCGCCCTTAGTTTGTTGGCGAGGGTATCTGCCTTCGCAGCGTTCCCTCTCCCGCCACCTCAAACACTCGGCCACCAGTGGCCGCACGTCTAAAGGTAAGAGAACGGATCCCCAACTCCTCTGGGTCGATCCGTCTCTTTGCCTCCGTCAAGGCCTCGGTATAGGATACGCCCCTCTCAGCAGCCCCGGGTTGTATCGTCATGATGACGGCCGAGGTGCGAGGGACGCGTATCTTAGGCTTCGGCGCCGCCTTGGGCTTCGTTGAAGCAGCCTTTGGAACTGCTTTTTCGAATTCTTCTTCGATTTCCCCTGTACCACATCCGTCCAACTTGTAGCTGGATTGGGACATGAGGGGCCCAGGTCCGGTCCTGCACTGGGAGCCACTGACTTAGCAGTCTTAGTGGACTTCCCCTTCCCTTTGCCCTTGCCCTTTGGGGCATTTTGAGAGGCGACTGGTTCGTCTCCATTTCTTCAACTACCTCCTCCGGAGGTTTATCCACAGGTCCATAGCCGGAGGCAGAGGTGCCCCTGGCGGAAGCCCCAGAATCTTTCGCCTTCGCTCCGCGATCTCGGCTCGAGTCTTCTTCTGGGAATACTTGCTGACAGCAGTACTCCGGGCGGCATGACCAGCTCCACTATGGGACAGGAAGGTGCTGACGGCCTCGGGCCCACACTTCCAGTCGATCTGGTCTGCGTCTCACCTTTGTGGTCGGCGGCCAGCGAGGTCTGACGCGCTTCTCTGGGAGAAGCCGTTCCTCCAGCGCCGCCATACGCGCGTTTAACATTTCGCCGACTTGGCGAACCAGCCGCTGCTCGAGCTCCTCTGGAGCTGAGACGGCCTGTGTCGACCCGCTGGTACACAACCGCCCGGACACTTGCCCAGCTGCGCGCGCCTCCAGCATCTCCTTTCGGAGCTCGACGATCTCCTTCCGGGCTCCGAGACTTCAGTCTGAAGACGCGCGTTGGCGGCCTGCAGCTTCAGCGTTTCCTCGCTCGTGGTCCTCTCCTGGGGTCCCCGATAATCTCGTGGAGCGACGTCGCCGACTCCTTAAGGGTACGTACAAACGAGCCTTAAGATTCCCCGACTTCGCTGCCACGGAAACGATCGCGGCAACGCACTCCATTGCCCGATGTGACGGTTCCGCCACGTTTTCCTCCGCTCGGTCCGCCGACGATTCTGACATTCGACTGGATGTCAACCTCGCCGAACGGATCCGCTGGGACATAGCGACAGTTTCCTCTTCTGCCTGGGTTCCAGCTCCTGCCTTTTGGCGGCAGCCAATGCAGCCTTAGCAGCAGCAAGCCCGGCGTATTGGCCCGTGGTGGGCGGTCGGCCTCTGCCGCGCCTCGGCGCATTTCCACCTTTGCGGCCGGGGCTTCAGACTCGCTTCCAGAGGAAGCAAGCGATCCGTCACCGCTATCGTTCCTTGAGCGCTTCCTTTTCGTCCGACTCGACGACTCTCGCGGCGTTGGCGACCCCATGGAAGCCACGCTCTGAGAGTCGGAGTCATCGACTGGACTCAAAAGACCCGATTTCCTCGTAGCGAGAGAGCACCACCCGCCTCTCTCCTACTAGCTCCACCCAAAACCAATTCATTTGCAAGATCAGTATCCGTGGTCCGTTTGCCAGAGTCGTCATTAGTATCGATCAGTGATTTTTGCTCCCCCCGTAGTACGTGGAGCAGCACGCCTCTTGCGAGGCGTGAAGGGATTCCTCCTCTCGGAGACCCTCCCGGGTAGTCCTTGTAAAATCACTTTTGTCCATTTTCTTATTTTGCTTCTTAAAGGGTGAAGCTCCCCTTTGGGGGGGTCTAACAGCCGACCTCCGTCGACCATGCCTGGATCGCGAGCCCGAAACTACGCCCTGTAGGAAGCGCAGTTCCGGACTCCCGCGCCAGACACTCCCCTCGGCAACCCCCGAACCTTGAGATTTGGTTGCTTTGTGTTGCGACACCAGACGAGAACTCGCAAAGTGTCGCAACACAAAGCGATCCCACCGATTCATCGCGGATCCCATCACAATGCGCCTTCAGCGCCCGATGTCCGTCTGCGCAAGACTTTGGACTCAGAGTCCCCCAGAGGACAAACCACCACTTTCTGAAATGACTTGGATGTTAGTAGGCCAGATAGCGTATCAGCCCACTAACATTCCAAGTCATTCAATCTACCGAACTTCTGCTCGTGCAACTCTAAGGGTGAGAAGCACGTTCAAGTTCGGCCTTCGACCGGAATTAGCCGCCACTGGGTAAGATATCAGAGATAAGTTACCGAGTGACGTTGCCCAGGGTGCACCACGTGGAGGTTCCCGATCACCGCACCCCAACCTAACCTAACCTAACCTAACCTAACCTTTTTTTTTTTTTTTTTTTTTTAACCCAGTGGAAATGCTTTATACATACCACCGACCCCGGGGGGAGCCGGTGGTTATGTGGGACTCTCCGTCCTCCCGACCGACGGCCTACCCACTAAAACCACTGGGGTATCCTCGTTACGCCATGGAGTCGGGGTCACGGGGCTCAATGTACTCATCCGCGACCCCGTCTCCACGACGCTGGTCCGCTGGGACCTCACCACGAGGGAGCTATGGCTCCACCGCTACGGCGGCGATGTGCGGGATACCGGCACATCGCTCGCCCTCACTGACTCCTTTGTGGACGCCGGGTTCCCCCGAACCCGACGCCCAGAGTCGCCTGGGTTCTGCCCCTCTGGCAAACCAGGCTTGCGCCTCGGAGGCAAAGGACAACCCTTGCCTCCAATGCGGTGCCCGGCTGGTTTGCTCGCTTCCGCGCACAATGCGCAGTGTGGCTCAGCCGAGCACCCGTTGGCCCTATGTCCGGGTCGACTGCACCGGTAGCAAGTACTGCTACGGTCGACCACTGACTTGCACTGCTCCCGGACGTGCCCAGCTACCAGGCACCGGAAACAGCGCAGTGGACGTGGATCCAGCACGCGAAGGCGCGCCGAACTCCACCCCACCTTTAGGCGGTCGCACTTCGCGACCCGCCTTGCCGCTGCCGCGGGGCACCGGACGACCGCAGTCCCGGTGCCCCCTGCGTCGCGACTGATGTCACTAACCTTGACAAGGTCATCGGGGCACTCCGCAACACCCGATATGGCCAGGGCCACTTCCTCCTTGGACACCGAATCATCCAGACCAGAAATGCGCAACTCCGCGCACTTGTCCGGTCGAGTGATTCGGATGTCCTCCGTCTAAAAATCTCCCGTAACTTGATTGCGAGGGAGTTCGCCTTAGCAGCGTTGTCCTCCCCCGCCAGTTCCATCACCTTTCCTCCTGTGGCGGCCGTGCGGAAGCCAACAGGCCCGATCCCCATCGCTTCCAGATCGATGTGCTTCTTGGCCTCCTCCAAGGCCGCCCTATAGGTGAGTCCTCGTGCCGCGGCATCCGGCTGGATGGTTATAACCACAGCCGCTGTGCGCTGGGACCCGGATCCTCGGCTTCGGCGCCCTCTTCGCTCTGGATGCCGAGGTCCCTGGTTGCCTCCTCTTCGTCCTCTTCCTCCTCTTGCCCTTACTCACCACCTCCGTCCAGCCGCTGACAGCTGAATGAGGTGGCGGGGCTTCGTCTCGTCCGGTGGTCACGGTTTTGCCGCCCACTGTCACGTCCGGTGTTTTGGCTGCCTTCCCTTCCCCTTTCCGGGCCCTTGCCCTTGGGGTACTTTGGGGCGGCCATAGCTCCTCAAGACCGCAGTCGAGGCTGTCGGCTCCTGATCCATGGGCGCAGAAGAGCACCCAGGAACCGGTGCCCGCACCTCGTGACCGCGGTCGCTGGCGAGTGGAGGTCTGGCGCGCTTCTCGGGGAGAAGGCGCTCCTCCATTGCCGCCAGTCTGGCATTCACCATATCCCCGACCTGCCGCACTATCCGCTGCTCCAGCTCTTCAAGAGCCGGGGCGGACCGTGCTGACAGGCCGGGGACCTCTTAGGCGCTGGCGGGGAGCCGCCGCGCTTTCACCTTGGCTCCTTGCGGGCTTCTCCACCTCTTTGCGGAGATCTCTAATTTCATCGCGATGCCTCTTGTTTGCGTGGATGAAAGACATCCCTCTCTTCCGGTGAGCCTGAACTCGTACTCAGAGTGCACCTGTTTCAAGGCATCAACCGCCTTGAACAGGGCACTCTGGAAAGGCCGGACAAGTTGCCGGGCGTGACGCCACGTGCTCGATCGTGGCGTAGCACTTCTCCCGTCTTTCGTCCAGTTCCTCTCGTGCTCGATCCCTTCGTTCCTCTCCGCCTCGGTCATGGAGAGCCCAAACGACTCTACCTCCGACTCAGACGTCGGCCTCAAGAGACGTCCGCCGAGTGGGTGGGAGTAGACATGCGGCCACCAGTTCTTCCGCCCTCTTCTCCATCTCCTCTTTGCGCAGCCAACGCTGCCGCCTTTGGCCGCAGCTCGGCCCACGCCCGCGCCTGTCGTCGGCGGTCGGCCTCTGCCACGCCTCGGCACATTCTGCACTTTGGCGGCCGGAGCATCCGACTCAGGGGTCGGTGCTCAACGGCTCGCCTCCGCAGCTGCTCCGGTCATCGGGCGAGGCCGCTTCTCTCTGAGGAGACCGATGTCCTGCTACGTCTTAAGGAGGCGTTGGGTCCCTTCAGGTTGTACGAAGAGTGTACACTCCTTCCTTCTTGAGCGCGTAGCACGAGTCTCCTTCCTGCTCGTTGCTTCAATTGCCAATCCGCTTGCTTGAATCAGAATCCGTTGTATGCGTGCCATTGTCGTCGTTGGTAGAGATTGAGTGAAATTTGTCCCCCAGAAAATGAATGGGGACTGCAGGCCGGAGCCTGGAGGATTCCCCTTTCGGGGACCCTCCTGGGTAGTTTTATTAATTTCACTTTTCTTCATAGTTCTTTTTGCTTCATAGGGTGAAGCTCCCCTGTGGGGGGGTCTAGCGGCCGACCTCCCGTCGACCATGCCTGGATCGCGAGTCCGAAACTACGCCCTGTAAGCAGCGCAGTTTCGGACTCCCGCGCCAGACACTCCCTCGGCAACCCCGAACCTTGAGATTTGGTTCCCGATCCTCCAAGGATCCTCTCCTCTCATGCGCTTATGCAGCGCCCTGGTCCATCTACCAGACTTCTCTGCCAATCAGAGTAGTCTGGAGAGGACACTCCTCACTTTCTGAAATGACTTGGATATTAGTAGGCCAGATAGCGTATCAGCCCACTAACATACCAAGTCATTCCAGTCCTCTACCAAACTTCTGCTCGTGCAACTCTAAGGGTGAGAAGCGCGTTCAGAAGTTCGGGCTTTCGACCGGAATTAGCCGCCACTGGGTAAGATATCAGAGATAAGTTACCGAGTGACGTTGCCCAGGGTGCACCACGTGGAGGTTCCCGATCACCGCAACCCAACCAACCTAACCTAACCTAACCTAACCTAACCTAACCTAACCTAACCTAACCTAACCCTAAACCTAACCTTTTTTTTTTTTTTTTTTTTTTTTTACCCAGTGAAAATGCTTGATGTATACCACCGGCCCGGGGAGCCAGTGGTTATGTGGGACTCTCCGTCCTCCCGACCGACGGCCTACCCACTAAAAACACTGGGAGATCCTCAAAGCGCCATTGGAGCCGGAGTCACGGGTAACGTTAGCAATCTTCCGCGACCCGTCTCCACGACGCTGGTCCCCTGGGACCACGTCTCGGGGAGCGTCTGCTCCATCCACCACCGGTGGCGATGTGTGGGACTCGAACACATCGCGCACCCTCACGAGAGACCCTCTAGTCGGACGCCGGGTCCCCAGAACCCAACGCCCAGGGTCTCTTATCTCAGCTACCGTGGTAGCCGACCCTTCCTCTTGGGCGGTGGCAAGGACAAGCCTTGCCTCCGATGCGATGCCCGGCTGGCTTCTTTGCTGCTGCACACAAAGTGCAATGCGGCTCAGCCGAGCATTCCGCCGCTTTATGGCCAGGTTGGCCACAGCGGTAACACTGGCTTCCTCTGTCACTGATCCTTCGCATTGCTCCCGAACATGCCCAACCTCCAGGCATCGGAAGCAACGCAAAGGTCGTGGGTCCAGCATCTTAACGCGCACCATGACCCACCCAATCTTTACCTTCTCGCTTTGCGCGAGCTTCTTAGCCGCCGCTGCAGGGCATTGGACAAAAGTCGTTCCAACACCAGCAGCGTTGCGGCGGATGTCCTGACTCGAATTGAGTCTGGACTACAGCCACCCACCCTTTCGATGGCCTCGGCCACCTCCACCTTAGACACAGAGTCGTCCAGTCCAGAAAGGCGCAGCTCCGCGCATTTCTCCGGTCTGGAGACTCTGACGTCTTCAGGCTTGAAAGCAGCCCGCAAACTATTGGCAAGGGCATCCGCTTTCGCGGCGTTGCCCTCTCCCGCCAACTCCAACACTCGGGCACCAGTAGCCGCCTGCCGGTACTTCACGGAGGGGATTCCCAGCTCTTCTGGGTTAATCCTTCCCTTAGCCTCCTCAAGTACCTGCTTGTACGTCACGCCTCTCCCTAGCCTCAGGTGTCATCGTCATGATGACAACGGAGGTGTGGGGACGCGTAACCTACGCTTAGGCACCGCCTTAGGCTTCTTGGGCCTAGCCTGCTTGCCCGGCTTTTTCGAAGTCTTCTTTTCGGATCCTCCTTGACCGCGCCGGCATAACTGTTGCCAGCTGTTTGGGTACTGGAAGGCCCGGATCCTCTCTGGCTGTGGAAGCCACTACCGGCTTCGTCCTCTTTCCTTTACCCTTGCCCTTGATCTTCGGGCCACTGGGATGGGATTGCTCTACCTCCATTTGGGAGCTTGCGTCAAATCCGGGACCGCTTTCGATGTTGAAGGTGGTCTGGCCATCTCCACTACAAGGGACGGTCAGCGGCAAGTGGTGGTCTGGCGCGCTTCTCGGGCAGAAGGCGCTCCTCCAGTGCCGCCAGCCTGGCGTTGATCATGTCCCCGACCTGTCGCACAAGCCGCTGCTCTAACTCCTCTGGAGCTGAACCGACCTGTGATGACTTGCCGGGATTTGCCCATGCAGCTGATGGTGCTGCTGCACGCCCCTCGATCACCTCCCTACGGAGCTCTACGATCTCCTGCGGAGCTCCTCAACTTCAGTCTGCAGACGCGCGTTGGCGCGCTGCAGCTCTCCGTCTCCTCGTTCGTGGTCCTCTCCCTGAGGTCCCCGATTATCTCACGGAGCGAGGTTGCAGACTCCTTAAGAGTACGTTGGAACGTACCCTTAAGGTTCCCAGACTTCACTGCCACGGAGACTATCGCGGCAATGCACTGCATTGCCCTATCCGTCAGGTCCATCACCAGCTCCTCCCCTCGGTCCGCCGACGATTCCGACATCCGACTGGATGTCGACCTCGCCGAACGGATCCGCTGGGACATTGCGGCGACCTCCTTTTCCGCCTGTAGTTGCAGCTCCTCCCTCTGGGCAACAACTAGTGCAGCCTTAGCTGCGGCAAGCCCGGCGTACTCGCCCGTAGTGGGCGGTCGTCCTCTGCCGCGCCTCGGCGCATTCCCCACCTTAGCGGCCGGGGCTTCGGACTCGCTCCCGGAGGTCACGAGTTCTCCGTCACCGCTATCACACCTCGAGCGCTTCCTTTTTTTCCGACTCGACGACTCTCGCGGCGTTGGCGACCCCACGGAAGCCACGCTTTGGGAGTCGGAGTCATCCACCGGACTCGTGAAACGCCTACAATCATCGTAGCGAGAGAGCACCACCCTTGCCTCTCTCCTACTTGCACCTCCCAAAACCAATTCGTTTGCAGATTCGGTATCCTTTATTCGTTTGCCAGGTTCGTCAGTAGAGTTAGAGCGATTTTTGCCACCCCCAGAGTACGTGTGGCAGCACACCTCAGATGAGGTGTGAAGGGATTCCTCCGTTGGGAGACCCTCCTGGGTAATCCTTGTAAAATCGCGTCGTTCCATTTTTCCTTTTTGCTTCATCAAGGGGTGAAGCTCCCCTATGGGGGGGTCTAGCGGCCGACCTCCCGTCGACCATGCCTGGATCGTGAGCCCGAAACTACGCCCTGTAAGCAGCGCAGTTCCGGACTCCCGCGCCAGACACTCCCCTCGGCAACCCCCAAACCTTGAGACTTGGAGCTTTGTGTTGCGACACCCGACGAATATCGCAAAGTGTCGCAACACAAAGCGAGCTCACCGATCCTCCTCGGATCAACCGACCGTGCGCTAAGAAGCGCCCGTGTCATTCCGCACTGTACTCTGCCATCAGAGTCCACCGGAAGACACGCCACCACTTCTGAAATGACTTGGATATTAGTAGGCCAGATAGCGTATCAGCCCACTAACATTCCAAGTCATTCCAGTCCCCCCCTACCAAACTTCTGCTCGTGCAACTCTAAGGGTGAGAAGCACGTTCAGAAGTTCGGCCTTCCCGACCGGGATTAGCCGCCACTGGGTAAGATATCAGAGATAAGTTACCGAGTGACGTTGCCCAGGGTGCACCACGTGGAGGAGGATCCCCGCACCCCAACCCCAACCTAACCTAACCTAACCTAACCTAACCTAACCTAACCTAACCTAACCTAACCTAACCCTACCCTAACCTAACCCTTTTTTTTTTTTTTTTTTTTTTTTGTATGGGAAATGCATTTAGACACCGTCTACCGCGTAGGGACACAGCAGGTGTGTCGGGCTCGGCACCACTAGTGGTGCCCCTACCGACTAAAACCCCACAGGTTTCTCCGTCACGGTTAGAGGCAGAGTCGCAGGATCACGGTCGCATTCGACCACGTCTCCACCTCTTCCGTCGCCCTTGCGGGCCCGCCTCGCGGGAGGTCAGAACCCCCGCATTTAGCTCCAGCGACGCACCGGAAACCAACGGCGCGTCACCTCCTCGGGAGGGCCTATCCTGGGTAGGGTGTCAGGCGGCCCTAAACGCCCGACGCCCCAGGCCCTCAAGTGGAGACGGGGTGCGAGCCTGGTGGCTCGCCCCGTGTCCTCTTCCGCCTCCGCGGATGAGCGAGAGGGTCCACCTCCCTCTCTCGCTCCTCCGTCTCCCTCCGCGAGATAACGGTCTCGCAGAAGGAGACTACCGCCTCCCAAGACCTCTCACTTTCAAGCATCTTAGACAAGATGGTCGGCAGTGAGAGGTCCGCCCCCACGACCGCGACCAGGGATAGCCGCGGTTCCTCTTCACCCGGGCATGCCTCCAGTACATGTTGCGCGGTGTCAACCGCGAAACCGCACCGGTGGCACACCGGGCTTTCCTCCCTTCCGGCTATTTTGCACAAGTAGCTCCCGAAGCAACCATGCCCCGTGAGCACTTGTGTAGTCCGGAAGGTAAGGACTCCGTGTCGTCGCTGGACCCACTCAACGAGGATGGGCCGGATCGCTTCGAGGAGCCGTCTAGCGCCAGCTCCTCGCTGAGTAGGTCCAGAGAGAATCTGCTCTCTCCACCTCACCAAGGCCCTGGCCCTGGCATCCGTGCGCCATCGCACAACCTTGTGGGGCAAAGCGCAGATTGTTGTCTCTCGCTCGCGCCCGGTGCCAGTATACTGAGGAAAGAAACTCGGCCTCCAGGCACCAGGGCAGTGATCCGGCGAGAGAGCACGCCACCTCGTGTGAGAGTGTGCGGTAGCCCCTACACACTCTCACGGCCATCGTGCGCTGGGCCTGGTGCAGGAGCGCTTTGTCTTGGCGGTCCAGCCGGTCTGCCCATATTGGAGCACCGTACAGCGCCATGGACTTTACCACCGCCATATAAAGTTGGCGGCAGCGTCTACTGCCTCCGCCCATGTTCGGGAGGAGCCGACTTAGCGCAGATGCTGTTTGCGTCAACTTTGGAGCAAGTTGACGCAGATGAGCGCAAACTTCCACTTGCTGTCAAGCACGACACCAAGGTATTTCAGTGTCGGCTTGACAGGAATGCTCACACCGCTCACCACTATATGTGAGCCTGTAGGTGGCGCTCTTTCGTCCGTGGAAGCATATCGCTTCCGATTTATGGAGTGCCACCTCCAGGCCCAGACTCC
The DNA here is from genome assembly GCA_017562165.1 of Ectropis grisescens. Classification (NCBI taxonomy): domain Eukaryota; kingdom Metazoa; phylum Arthropoda; class Insecta; order Lepidoptera; family Geometridae; genus Ectropis; species Ectropis grisescens. The sequence continues at coordinate 10,585 of JADLOZ010000124.1, forward strand.
GAATTCTTGCGACTACGACCGCAACACCCGCGGTCGCAAGCCGCGCTGCCTCGCGGTAATCTCCTCCTCTGGCGGTAACCAGCGTGTCGTCGGCGTAACAAATTAAGCCGACGCCACGTAGGTTAACGCCTCTGAGCACCCAGTCGTAGCCTAGGTTCCACAGGGGTGGCCCAAGAGCAGACCCTGTGGAACCCCACGTGACATGGGGCTTACCACTTCTCCTTCCTTCGTTGGGAACACTACGTCTCTCTCCGAGAGGTAGTTCCCAACAAGGCACCGTAGGTACCGGGGCACTCGGTGGTACCTGAGCGCCTCGGTTATGGTTGTCCAAGGCAGGGTATTAAACGCGTTGGCTATGTCTAAAGACACCGCCAACAACACCCCGCCACTGGAAAACGCCTTCTCGGAGAGATCGTGGACGTGATTGATAGCGTCAATCGTCGAACGACCTCTCCGGAACCCGAACTGCCTATCGGAGAGATTCGGGCCCACTCTCTCGAGGTGCTTGGCGAGGCGGGCAGCTACGATGCGCTCTAAGAGCTTGGCCGCCTCGTCAAGTAACACAATAGGACGATAGCCTGATGGCTCGTCCTCGGGCCGCCCTTCTTTTCTGAGGAGGACAAGTCTTCCTCTTTTCCATCGCTTAGGGAATCTCCCTTCTCGTATGCAGCGATTTAGGAGATTCCCAAGGCGAGGGCCCATAGCATCCTGAGCGAGTGCCCACGCACGGCCAGGTATGCCGTCAGGCCCCGGCGCCGTATTCTTAGCCCTCATCTTCAGGATGGCTACTCCCACTCTCTCCTCCGAGAGATCGGGGCTCGTCCTCTTCTTCCGTGGAGTCATCTTCTCTTGCTACAACTGCGGTGGGAGGACAAAGTTGGTTCCCGGACTATCCGGGAACAGTCCTCAATCACCCGCCGCAGGACTTGTGGCTGCAGCGTGCTGGTGACTGGGGCGCCCAGGGGCGAAGCTTTCGCCTAGCCATTTGGTAGGGGCGCCCCCACGGATCTCGATTCAGCGTCTCCAGCAGCTGTCGCCATGATGCCTCTTTTGCTTCAGCAATTGCAGCGCGGAGAATCTTTAACGCTTCTCTGTATGAAGCATACAGGGCGTTGGACTCCTCCATGTCACAATTTCTTCGCCTCCGGTGTCGCAGATAGATACGACGTTTTGCCATGGAGTGGCGGCGAAGCTCTGCGATTTCTTCAGACCACCAGTAGACCTGACGTCTGCCAGGTAGGGCCTTTGCTCTGGGCATGGCGGCGTCACAAACATGCGACATCGCCTTGCACAGAGCTTCAGCCTCCTCGTCTAGGTCTACGGGTTCTGCCGGTCTGGCGTTCCACGCCTGGACTAAGGCTGCTTCTTGTAACAGCTGCGAGTCAAGGCGCTTGAGTACCCATCTGGGCCCTGACGCGAATGGCACTATTGAGCGCTGTTCCAATGAGGATGAAGAAACATCGAAGCGAATGTAGCGGTGGTCGGAAAGCGTTTCCTCGTCCACTAGTACCCTCCAGTCGAGAATCCGTCGAGCAACCTCTGGGGTGGCAAGAGTCACATCGACCACCGAACCTCCATTTCGTCGCACACAGGTGAGTTCCGTCCCCACATTTACACACACAGTCCTGTCTCACTGAGCCATTCCTCTGCTGCCCTGCCCGCGCATTAGTTGTCAGAGATCCCCACGCAGTTGATTTTGCGTTGAGATCTCCAAGAACCATCACGGAGCTGGGACGACTTTGTCCCACAAGGGTCCCCACCTCAACTAGAAAATCTTCGAATTCAGTGAGGGCCCTGTTAGGGAGAGAAGTACACCCCTATTATCACCATGCCTCTGATCCTAGTTGCGACAAAACCACGGCCTTTCGTGGTTCCGTCGAAAGTGGGGGAAGGCACCGGCGACTGCGTGGTGATAGCCACTAATCCGTCCAGGTCTCCAATCCAGTCCGATCTGGACGGGACTCTGTACGGCTCAGTCACCACACTCACCTGAATAGACCGCTCCGCCATGCACTGAAGAAGTAGATCCTGCGCACGGGCGGAGTGGTTGATATTCGCCTGGAGGAAAGTTAACTTAGCTGCCATATTAACTTTCCTCCATGACTTCCGCCTGCTCCGTTATTGGGCGAGTCAGCTGCGACCTAGGCTTTTGCTTGGTCTTAGCAGGCTTCTTGCTTCCTTTTGTCGTGGACGGGGACTTGGCGCAAGCCTTGCCCCCGGAAAGGTGTTCCGCAGGTTTTCCCGCGGCCTCGCACAGAGTACAGTGCGGTGGAGCACTGCACCCTTTGGCATTGTGACCAATTTTTCCGCAACGATAGCAATCGTTGCTACGATCCACTTCTGACTTACACTGGGCTCTGACGTGGCCCAATGCAAGGCACCTGAAGCAACGGCGCGGTCTCGCTTCCAGGAGCTTGACCTGCGCCGCTACCCACCCCACCAAGAGGCGACCACCACTGGCAACCACTTTCTTCGCGGCTGCAATGGGACACCTGACAAAAGCAGTGCCCATGCCTGCAGGGCCTCTTCTGATCTCACCCACTTTGATATCAGACGCAGGACATGCACTCGCTCGCTCCAGAGCCGCCACCAGCTCGGCGGTGTTGATAGAGTCGTCCAAGCCACTCACTCGCAGGTCTGCGGTGAGGGTCGGTCTCGACACCTTCAACTCCTCTGATCCTCTAAATACCTCCCTGAGCTTCTCGGCCAAGGAATCAGCTATCGCATCCCCCTCTCTGTCCCAGGGATCTCAAGGATGCGCGCCCCAGTGGCTGCAGCGCGCATCCTTAACGGTGGAACACCAAGAGCCTCCAAGTCGATGCGGCTCTTTGCTTCCGCTATCACACTAGCGTAGCTGATTCCCTTCTCCGCCGCCCCTGGTTGCAGCGAGATGACTACTGCCGCAGTTCGCGGTGGACGGAGTTTTGTCTTTTTCTTGGCCTTGGGTGGCTTTATAATGAGTTCTTTCCTCTGCGGGGCTGTATCCCTGACTTTTGAGGGTCCTGCAGCCTTATTGCTCCTTTTTGAAACGCGCCTTCCTCTGACAACCTCAGTCCACGTCTCCTCACTTGGAGTCGTTGATTGGGCTATCGGAGGATGAGCCTGAGTCACTATCTCAACCTGAGAACGTGTTCTCCCAGCTTTCAGAGAAGCACGTATGGGTGGAGGTGCAGTCCGAGATGTAGTCGCAGATGTACTGGGTTGAGACTCCTGTGCCCTGTTCCTGTCTGCCGCTAGCGGCGGTCTAAGCCGCCTCTCCGGCAAAAGTCTCTCCTCGAGACCCTCAAATCGAGCGTTGATCATGGTTCCGACTTGGACCATGACCGTTCGCAACACCTCATCTAGAGCCACCACAGGAGCAGAAGACTCTACAATCGGAGCCTGGGGAGGCCTAGCTCGTAGTTGCTCCACTTCACTGCGGATCTCTTTTAGCTCTGCTGTGAGTCTCCTGTTTGCGTCTACGAGCAAGGCCACTTCTTCAGACATTGTTCGTCCGCACAGTTCTTCAAAAATGGCCTGAACTGTCACGGCAACTTCCTTAAGGGACTTTGTGAAAGTGCCTTTGAGCTGCTTTGACTTGGTGGCAACGTTGTTAATCGTCTCCACCGAGTCCGAAATAATTTTTCCGATTTCCGCCACATTGTGGCTCCCTTCCTTACGTGTGTCTCTATTGAAGAAAGCACGTACCCGTTCGTTCTTCTCAACTTGCTCTTCGGCCATCTGTTGTTCGACCTCGAGTCTAATTCCCTCCTCGCAAGCACGTTTCCATTCAGCCTTCGCGTTGGCCTGGCCGAAGTACTTGCCGGTTGTTGGCGGTCTGCCCCTGCCTCTCCGGGCGGCGGATACCTTGGTGGCAGGGCCCTCCAAGGAATCAGCGGAGCCAGAGCGGGAGCGACAGCTGTCGTGACCGTCTCCCCTGTCAACGCTCCGCTTCCGAGGGCGTCGGATAGGTGCATCAGATACCGTCTGCATAGACGCTCCAGAGGTGTCCGATCCACTCTCATCTTCATACCGTGTCAACACCACGCGTGCCTCCTTCTTATTCATCAAATCCATCCGTAAAGCAAAATCAGAATCCGTTTTCGTTGTGCATGAGTCGTTTGTTAAGCAATTTTTGTCCCCCCCAGAATACGTGGGACTGCACGCCTCGGCCGAGACGTGGAGGGATTCCTCCTTGCGGAGACCCTCCTGGGTAGTTTTTTTAAAATTGCCGTTATCCATATTTTGTTTTAATTTCGCTACATTGAAGGGTATAGCTCCCCAATGGAAGGGTCTAGCGGCCGACTTCCCGTCGACCATGCCTGGATCGTGAGCCCGAAACTACGCCCGGTAAGCAGCGCAGTTTCCGACTCACGTGCCAGACACTCCCCCTCGGCGACCCCCGAACCTTGAGACTTGGTGTCTTTGCGTTGCGACACCCGACGAAAACTCGCCAAGTGTCGCAACACAAAGCGATCTCACCGATCCATCGCGAATCCCGACACAATGCGCATTCAGCGCCCGATGTCCATCTGCGCGAGACTCTGGACCCAGAGTCCCCCAGAGGACAACCCACCACCTTTCTGGAATGACTTAGATGTTAGTAGGCCAGATAAGAGTATCAGCCCACTAACATTCCAAGTCATTCCAGTCCCCCCCTACCGAACTTCTGCTCGTGCAACTCTAAGGGTGAGAAGCACGTTCAGAAGTTCGGCCTTCCCCGACCGGAATTAGCCGCCACTGGGTAAGATATCAAAGATAAGTTACCGAGTGACGTTGCCCAGGGTGCACCACGTGGAGGTTTCCGAGTCACCGCACCCCAACCTAACCTAACCTAACCTAACCTAACCTAACCTAACCTAACCTAACCTAACCTAACCTTTTTTTTTTTTTTATGTGGGAAATGCATTTAGACACCGTCTACCGCGTAGGGACACGGCAGGTGTGTCGGACTCGGCACCACTAGTGGTGCCCCACCGACTAAAACCCCACAGGTTTCTCCGTCACGGTTAGAGGCAGAGTCGCAGGATCACGGTCGCACTCGACCACGTCTCCACCTCTTCCGTCGCCCTTGCGGGCCCGCCTCGCGGGAGGTCAGAACCCCGCATTTAGCTCCAGCGACGCGCCCGGAAACCAACGGCGCGTCACCTCCTCAGGAGGCCTATCCCTGGGTAGGGTGTCAGGCGGCCCTAAACGCCCGACGCCCCAGGCCCTCAAGTGGAGACGGGGTGCGAGCCTGAGTGGCTCGCCCCGTGTCCTCTTCCGCCTCCGCGGATGAGCGAGAGGGTCCACCTCCTCTCTCGCTCCTCCGTCTCCCTCCGCGAGATAACGGTCTCGCAGAAGGAGACTACTGCCTCCCAAGACCTCTCACTTTCAAGCATCTTAGACAAGATGGTCGGCAGTGAGGTCCCTTCACGACCGCGACCAGGGATAGCCGCGGTTCCTCTTCACCCGGGCATGCCTCCAGTACGTGTTGCGCGGTGTCGACCACGAAACCGCACCGGTGGCACACCGGGCTCCTCCTTCCGGCTATTTTGCACAAGTAGCTCCCGAAGCAACCATGCCCCGTGAGCACTTGTGTAGTCCGGAAGGTAAGGACTCCGTGTCGTCGCTGGACCCACTCAACGAGGATGGGCCGGATCGCTTCGAGGAGCCGTCGAGCGCCAGCTCCTCGCTGAGTAGGTCCAGAGAGAATCTGCTCTCTCCACCTCACCAAGGCCCTGGCCCTGGCATCCGTGCGCCATCGCACAACCTCTTGTGGGGCAAAGCGCAGATTGTTGTCTCGCTCGCGCCCGGTGCCAGTATACTGAGGAAAGAACCTCGGCCTCCAGGCACCAGGGCAGTGATCCGGCGAGAGAGCACGCCACCTCGTGTGAGTGTGCGGTAACCCCCACACACTCTCACGGCCATCGTCCGCTGGGCCTGGTGCAGGAGCGCTTTGTCTTGGCGGTCCAGCCGGTCTGCCCATATTGGAGCACCGTACAGCGCCATGGACTTTACCACCGCCATATAAAGTTGGCGGCAGCGTCTACTGCCTCCGCCCATGTTTGGGAGGAGACGACTTAGCGCAGATGCTGTCTGCGTCAACTTTGGAGCAAGTTGACGCAGATGAGCGCTAAACTTCCACTTGCTGTCAAGCACGACACCAAGGTATTTCAGTGTCGGCTTGACAGGAATGCTCACACCGCTCACCACTATATGTGAGCCTGCAGGTGGCGCTTTTCTTGGTCCGTGGAAGCATATCGCTTCCGATTTGTGGAGTGCCACCTCCAGGCCCAGACTCCGAATTCTTGCGACTACGACCGCAACACCCGCGGTCGCAAGCCGCGCTGCCTCGCGGTAATCTCCTCCTCTGGCGGTAACCAGCGTGTCGTCGGCGTAACAAACCAGGCCGACGCCACGCAGGTTAGCGCCTCTGAGCACCAGTCGTAGCCTAGGTTCCACAGGGGTGGCCCAAGAGCAGACCCTGTGGAACCCCACGTGACATGGGGCTCACCACTTCTCCTTCCTTCGTTGGGAACACTACGTCTCTCTCCGAGAGGTAGTTCCCAACAAGGCGCCGCAGGTACCGGGGCACTCGGTGGTACCTGAGCGCCTCGGTTATGGTTGTCCAAGGCAGGGTGTTGAATGCGTTGGCAATGTCTAAAGACACCGCCAACAACACCCCGCCACTGGAAAACGCCTTCTCGGAGAGATCGTGGACGTGATTGATAGCGTCAATCGTCGAACGACCTCTCCGGAACCCGAACTGCCTATCTGAGAGATTCGGGCCCACCTCTCGAGGTGCTTGGCGAGGCGGGCAGCGACGATGCGCTCCAAGAGCTTGGCCGCCTCGTCAAGTAACACAATAGGACGATAGCCTGATGGCTCGTCCTCGGGCCGCCCTTCTTTCTGAGGAGGACAAGTCGTCCTCTCTTCCATCGCCTTGGGAATCTCCTTCTCGTATGCAGCGATTTAGGAGATTCCCAAGACGAGGGCCCATAGCATCCTGAGCGAGTGCCCACGCACGGCCAGGTATGCCGTCAGGCCCCGGCGCCGTATTCTTAGCCCTCATCTTCAGGATGGCTGCTCCCACTTCTCCTCTGAGAGATCGGGACTCGTCCTCCTCTTCTTCCGTGGAGTCATCTCTCTGTGCTACAACTGCGGTGGGAGGGACAAAGTTGGTTCCCGGACTATCCGGGAACAGTCCTCAATCACCCGCCGCAGGACTTGTGGCTGCAGCGTGCTGGTGACTGGGGCGCCCAGGGGCGAAGCTTTCGCCTAGCCATTTGGTAGGGGCGCCCCACGGATCTCGATTCAGCGTCTCCAGCAGCTGTCGCCATGATGCCTCTTTGCTTCAGCAATTGCAGCGCGGAGAATCTTTAACGCTTCTCTGTATGAAGCATACAGGGCGTTGGACTCCTCCATGTCTGGGTTTCTTCTTCTCCGGTGTCGCAGATAGATACGACGTTTTGCCATGGAGTGGCGGCGAAGCTCTGCGATTTCTTCAGACCACCAGTAGACCTGACGTCTGCTGGGTAAGGCCTTTGCTCTGGGCATGGCGGCGTCGCAAACATGCGACATCGCCTTGCACAGAGCATCAGCCTCCTCGTTCAGGTCTACGGGTTCTGCTGGTCTGGCGTTCCACGCCTGAAAGGCTGCTTCTTGTAACAGCTCTGAGTCAAGGCGCTTGAGCACCCATCTGGTCCCCTGACGCGAATGGCACTATTGAGCGCTGTTCCAATGAGGATGAAGAAACATCGAAGCGAATGTAGCGGTGGTCGGAAAGCGTTTCCTCGTCCACTAGTACCTCCAGTCGAGAATCCGTCGAGCAACCTCTGGGGTGGCAAGAGTCACATCGACCACCGAACCTCCATTTCGTCGCACACAGGTGAGTTCCGTCCCCACATTTACCACACACAGTCCTGTCTCACTGAGCCATTCCTCTCCTGACAAGCCTGCCCCGCGCATTGGTTGTCAGAGATCCCCACGCAGTTGATTTTGCGTTGAGATCTCCAAGAACCATCACGGAGCTGGGACGACTTTGTCCCACCAGGGTCCCCACCTCAACTAGAAAATCTTCGAATTCAGTGAGGGCCCTGTTAGGGAGAGAAGTACACCCCTATTATCACCATGCCTCTGATCCCGGTTGCGACAAAACCACGGCCTTTCGTGGTTCCGTCGAAAGTGGGGAAGGCACCGGCGACTGCGTGGTGATAGCCACTAATCCGTCCAGGTCTCCAATCCAGTCCGATCTGGACGGGACTCTGTACGGCTCAGTCACCACACACACCTGAATAGACCGCTCCGCCATGCACTGAAGAAGTAGATCCTGCGCACGGGCGGGTGGTTGATATTCGCCTGGAGGAAAGTTAACTTAGCTGCCATATTAACTTTCCTCCATGACTTCCGCCTGCTCCGTTATTGGGCGAGTCAGCTGCGACCCAGGCTTTTGCTTGGTCTTAGCAGGCTTCTTGCTTCCTTTGTCGTGGACGGGGACTTGGCGCAAGCCTTGCCCCCGGAAAGGTGTTCCGCAGGTTTTCCGCGGCCTCGCACACAGAGTACAGTGCGGTGGAGCACTGCACCCTTTGGCATTGTGACCAATTTTTCCGCAACGATAGCAATCGTTGCTGCGATCCACTTCTGACTTACACTGGGCTCTGACGTGGCCCAATGCAAGGCATCTGAAGCAACGGCGCGGTCTCGCTTCCAGGAGCTTGACCTGCGCCGCCACCCACCACCAAGAGGCGACCACCACTGGCAACCACTTTCTTCGCGGTTGCAATGGGACACCTGACAAAAGCAGTGCCCATGCCTGCAGGGCCTCTTCTGATCTCACCCACTTTGATATCAGACGCGGGACATGCACTCGCTCGCTCCAGAGCCGCCACCAGCTCGGTGGTGTTGATAGAGTCGTCCAAGCCACTCACTCGCAGGTCTGCGGTGAGGGTCGGTCTCGACACCTTCAACTCCTCTGATCCTCTAAATACCTCCCTGAGCCTCTCGGCCAAGGAATCAGCTATCGCATCCTCTCTGTCCAGGGATCTCAAGGATGCGCGCCCCAGTGGCTGCAGCGCGCATCCTTAACGGTGGAACACCAAGAGCCTCCAAGTCGATGCGGCTCTTTGCTTCCGCTATCACACTAGCGTAGCTGATGCCTTCTCCGCCGCCCCTGGTTGCAGCGAGATGACTACTGCCGCAGTTCGCGGTGGACGGAGTTTTGTCTTTTCTTTTTGGCCTTGGGTGGCTTTATAATGAGTTCTTTCCTCTGCGGGGCTGAATCCCTGACTTTTGAGGGTCCTGCAGCCTTATTGCACCTTTTTGAAACGCGCCTCCTCCTCTGACAACCTCAGTCCACGTCTCCTCACTTGGAGTCGTTGATTGGGCTATCGGAGGATGAGCCTGAGTCACTATCTCAACCTGAGAACGTGTTCTCCCAGCTTTCAGAGAAGCACGTATGGGTGGAGGTGCAGTCCGAGATGTAGTCGCAGATGTACTGGGTTGAGACTCCTGTGCCCTGTTCCTGTCTGCCGCCAGCGGCGGTCTAAGCCGCCTCTCCGGAAAAAGTCTCCTCGAGACCCTCAAATCGAGCGTTGATCATGGTTCCGACTTGGACCATGACCGTTCGCAACACCTCATCTAGAGCCACCACAGGAGCAGAAGACTCTACAGCTGGAGCCTGGGAGGCTTAGCTCGTCAGTTGCTCCACTTCACTGCGGATCTCTTTTAGCTCTGCTGTGAGTCTCCTGTTTGCGTCTACGAGCAAGGCCACTTCTTCAGACATTGTTCGTCCGCACAGTTCTTTAAAAATGGCCTGAACTGTCACGGCAACTTCCTTAAGGGACTTTGTGAAAGTGCCTTTGAGCTGTTTGACTTGGTGGCAACGTTGTTAATCGTCTCCACCGAGTCCGAAACAAATTTTCCGATTTCCGCCACATTGTGGCTCCCTTCCTTACGTGTGTCTCTATTGAAGAAAGCACGTACCCGTTCGTTCTTCTTCAACTTGCTCTTCGGCCATCTGTTGTTCGACCTCGAGTCTAATTCCTCCTCGCAAGCACGTTTCCATTCAGCCTTCGCGTTGGCCTGGCCGAAGTACTTGCCGGTTGTTGGCGGTCTGCCCCCGCCTCCGGGCGGCGGATACCTTGGTGGCAGGGCCCTCCAAGGAATCAGCGGAGCCAGAGCGGGAGCGACAGCTGTCGTGACCGTCTCCCTTGTCAACGCTCCGCTTCCGAGGGCGTCGGATAGGTGCATCAGATACCGTCTGCATAGACGCTCCAGAGGTGTCCGATCCACTCTCATCTTCATACCGTGTCAACACCACGCGTGCCTCCTTCTTATTCATCAAATCCGTCCGTAAAGCAAAATCAGAATCCGTTTTCGTTGTGCATGAGTCGTTTGTTAAGCAATTTTTGTCCCCCCCAGAATACGTGGGACTGCACGCCTCGGCCGAGACGTGGAGGGATTCCTCCTTGCGGAGACCCTCCTGGGTAGTTTTTTTAAAATTGCCGTTATCCATATTTTGTTTTAATTTCGCTACATTGAAGGGTATAGCTCCCCAATGGAAGGGTCTAGCGGCCGACTTCCCGTCGACCATGCCTGGATCGTGAGCCCGAAACTACGCCCGGTAAGCAGCGCAGTTTCCGACTCACGTGCCAGACACTCCCCTCGGCGACCCCCGAACCTTGAGACTTGGTGTCTTTGCGTTGCGACACCCGACGAAAACTCGCCAAGTGTCGCAACACAAAGCGATCTCACCGATCCATCGCGAATCCCGACACAATGCGCATTCAGCGCCCGATGTCCATCTGCGCGAGACTCTGGACCCAGAGTCCCCCAGAGGACAACCCACCACCTTTCTGGAATGACTTAGATGTTAGTAGGCCAGATAAGAGTATCAGCCCACTAACATTCCAAGTCATTCCAGTCCCCCCCTACCGAACTTCTGCTCGTGCAACTCTAAGGGTGAGAAGCACGTTCAGAAGTTCGGCCTTCCCCGACCGGAATTAGCCGCCACTGGGTAAGATATCAAAGATAAGTTACCGAGTGACGTTGCCCAGGGTGCACCACGTGGAGGTTTCGAGTCACCGCACCCCCAACCTTTTTTTTTTTTTTTTTTTTTTTTTGGAGTGGAAAATGCAGTAACGCACGATGTGTCGGGCTCGGTGTCAGAGTGACCCCTACCGACTAAAACCCTCCACAGGTTTCACCTGTGTATGGCAAAGTGTCAGAGTTACGGAACCGCTTTCACACTCGCCCGCGTAACTCTGACACCTCCATCACCCTTTCGGGTCCGCCTCGCGGGGGGGTCGGAACCCCCGCATTTGGCCCCAGAGACGCGCTGGAAACCCAAAACAGCGCGTCTCCGCCTCTGAGAGAGCGGGACATCAGGCGTTGTTACGCGCCCGATGACCCAGCCCTCAAGCGGTGACGGGGTGCGAGCCCCAGTGGCTCGCCCCTTGTCCGCTTCCTCCTCCTAGGAGGAGCGAGAGGTCCACCTCCTCTCTCGCTCCTCCATCTCCTCTGTGAGACAAGAGTCTCACAGAAGGAGAAAAGCTTTCACGACCTCTCATTGTCGAGCATCTTGGACAAGATGGTCGGCAATGAAGGTCTGCCTCACGACCGCGACTAAGGCTTGCCGCGGTTCCTCCTCTGCCGGACATGCCTCCAGCGCGTGTTGTGCGGTATCTTCCGCACAGCCGCACCGGTGGCATATCGGGGTCTCCTCCCTTCCGGCAACTCTACACAGATATCTCCCGAAACAACCATGTCCCGAGAGCATCTGTAGTCCGGAAGGTGAGGACTCCGTGTTTCCTCTGGACCCACTCAGTGAGAATGGGCCTTATCGCTCAAGGAGCCGTCGAGCGCCGGCCCCTCTCTGAGTGGGTCCTGCGAGGATCCGCTCCTTCCACCTCTCCAGAGCCCTAGCTCTGGCATCCCTGCGCCACCGTACCACCTCCTGTGGGCGGGACGCAATCGTCCTCCTCCGCACGGACCCGGCGCCAGTAGACCGAGGACAACACCTCAGCCTCTATGCACCAGGGCAGTGAACCGGCGAGGACGCATGCCACCTCATGTGAGAGTGTGCGGTAACCCCGGCACTCTCACAGCCATCACCCTCTGGGCACTATGAAGGAGGGCTTCATCTGATCGGGCCAGCTTTCCTGCCCATATGGGAGCACCATACAGGGCCATCGATCGCACCACTGCCATGTAAAGGTGGCGGCAGCGCCCTCCACCGCCTCCCATATTGGGCAGAAGTCGGCCCAATGTTGACGCAGTCTGCGTCAACTTAGGGGTAAGTTGACGCAGATGCGGCCCCCATTCCATCTGCTGTCAAGCACGACACCGAGATACTTCAGTGTCGGCTTGACAGGGATGGCCACACCACCACCACTATGTTGGCACCTGCAGGTGGCGCCTGTCGGGGTCCATGAAAGCAGATGGCCTCCGATTTATGGAGCGCCACCTCCAGGCCAAACTCCTGATTCTGGCCACCACGGCCGCTACACCCGCAGTGGCCAGCACCGCCGCCTGGCGGAAGTTCTGTCCTTGCGGTAACCAGCGTGTCATCAGCGTAACATATTAGGCTGATGCCATGGAGGTTACCGCACCTCAGCACCCAGTCGTAGCCGAGATTCCACAGGGGTGGCCCAAGAGCAGACCCCTGTGGAACCCCTCGTGACATGGGGCTGACTTCCTCTCCGTCCTTCGTTGGGTAGACTATCTCTCTATCGGAGAGATAGTCCCCAAGGAGTTGCCGCAGGTACAGGGGTACTCTATGGTACCCAAGCGCCTCTTTTATCGTGATCCAGGGCAGTGAGTTGAAGGCATTCGCAATATCCAGCGACACCGCCAACAACACCCCGCCACTGGAGCTCGATACATCTTTGTAGAGGTCGTTGACAAGACGAATTGCATCGATTGTCGAACGACCTCTACGGAACCCGAACTGTCTCTGACAGGTTCGGGCCCACCTGTCGAGGTGCTTGGCGAGGCGGGCAGCAATTATACGCTCTAAAAGCTTGCCCACCTCATCAAGCAGCACTATCGGACGATACCCCGAGGGTTCGTCCGCGGGTCGCCCCTCTTTTCGGAGGAGAACGAGCTTCCCTCTCTTCCATCGCCTCGGGAATCTCCCTTCTCGCATGCAGCGACTCAGGAGATCCCGGAGGCGAGGGCTCAGGGCGTCTGAGCGAGGGCCCAAGCACGGCCGGGTATACCATCAGGCCCCGGTGCCGTGTCTTTGGCCCTCATTCTCAGGACGGCGGCTCCCAACTCTCCTCGAGACGTCGGGAATCTCGTCTTCCTCCTCTTCAACGGAGTCCGCTGTCCGTGTTGCTATCATCGCAGTGGAGGGACAAAGTCAGTTCCCGGGCTGGCCGGGAACAGCCCTCAACCACCCGCCGCAGGAATAGTGGCTCCAGCATGCTGGTGACGGGGGCGTCCAGGGCGAAGCTTTCGCCTTGCCAATAAGTAGGGACGCCCCACGGATCCCGATCTAGCGTCTCCAGCAGCTTTCTCCACGAAGCCGACTTGGCCTCGTCGATAGCAACACGGAGAGTTCTTGACGCTACCCTGTAGGCGGCATAGCGGGCGCCTAGCTCTTCTGGCTCCTGGAGCCTCCTCCGCCGGTAATGCTGGTAGCGGCGCCGCCTCGCCACACAGCTTCGTCGAAGCTCCGCAATCTCCTCCGACCACCAGTAGACCTGACGTTTTGGAGGAGAGCCTTAACGCGCGGCATGGCAGCGTCGCAAACGTGCGACATCGCCACGCACAGCGCATCGGCCTCCACGTCGAGGTCCACCGGTGGCGATGGAGCAGGTTCCACGCCTGGACAATGGCTGCCTCCTGCAGCTTTTCAATGTCCAGGCGCTTCAGCCATCATCGGGCCCGTCACCGGCAGGGAGGCTCCTGTCGTCTCTCCGCCGTCGACGGTGAGACACTGAACGAAATGTAGCGATGATCGGACAGTGTCTCCTCATCGACTAGCACTTTCCAACCGTGGACACGGCGCGCAAGCTCCGGGGTGGCAAAGGTCACGTCGACCACCGAGCCTCCCCATTGCCGCACGCACGTGTGCTCTGTGCCTCTATTGAGGACACAGAGCCCCACACTGCGAGCCACTCCCCGAGCTCCCTGCCCCTCACATCTGTCGTTGATGACCCCCACGCCACCGATTTGGCATTGAGGTCACCGAGGACGATGACTGGGCGTGGGTGACTCCGTCCCACCAGGGCCCCTACCTCGTCAAGAAATCTTTCAAACTCAACAAGGGCCCTGTTGGGAGAGAAGTAAACACCACCACAACTATGCCTCCCACCTCAGTCGCGACAAAGCCACTTCCCTCGTGACTTTGTCGAGAGAGCGGGTGAGAGAGCCGGTGACTGTGTGGTGACTGCCACCAGCCCGTCCAGGTCCCCGATCCAGTCCGACCTGGGAGGGACCCGGTATGGTTCAGCAACCACACACCGTTATCAATCGCTCTGCCATGGACTGGAGCAAAAGGTCCTGTGCACGGGCGGAGTGATTGATATTCGCCTGGAGGAAAGTTAGTATCGGTGCCATACTAACTTTCCTCCATGCTGTCCCTCTGCTCTAGTGCCGAAGAGCCAGTCAGCTGCGACCCAGAGCTGGTCGCAGCGGATCTCCTACTTACCCCAGTTTTGACGGGGCTCGGCACAAGCCTTGCCCCGGAGAGGTGCTCCGCCGGCCTTCCCGCTGTCGCACAGAGGGTGCAGTGCGGGAGGCAGAGCAGTCCTTGGCCTTGTGGCCAAGTTGACCGCAGCGATAACACTGTTCGCTGCGGTCAACATCTGACTTGCACTGGGCCCGAACATGACCCAGTGTAAGGCACCTAAAGCAGCGGCGCGGTCTTGCTTCGAGAAGCTTGACCGACGCCGCGACCCATCCCACCAACAGACGCCCGCCGTTGGCCACCAACTTTTTGGCAGCAGCGACAGGGCATCGGACAAAGGCGGTGCCCATACCTCCTGGGCCTCGCCTTAGCTCGCCTACATTTTAATTTCTGGCGCTGGGCATCCGCCCGCCCGCGCCAGAACCGCCACTAACTCGTCAGAGCTGACGGAGTCATCTAGACCACTTACACGCAAATCTGCGGTGAGGGTCGGACGTGACACCGTCAACTCCGGCGAGTCTCCAAACACTTCCCGTAGTTTGGAGGCCAGGCAATCAGCCTTAGCCTCCCTCTCATCTCCCGGCACCTCAAGGATGCGCGCCCGGTGGCCGTAGTGCGCATTCTTAAGGGTGGAAGTTCAGGCTGGTGAGGTCAATACGACCTCTGGCCTCCCCCAATACTCTGGCGTAAGTGAGACCCCTCTCCTCCGCTCCCGGTTGCAGTGTGATCACCACGGCTGCAGTGCGAGGGGGGCGGAGTTTAGGGGCCTTCGTTTTAGCCTGAGACGGCCTGACAACCAGGGGCTCGGTCAGGCGCAGAAGACCTTGGTCCCTGCGCTGACTTCTTCTTCTTCTTCTTCCTGGAACCCCGTCTAACGACTTCTGACCAAGTCTCCAACGAGGGAGCCGGTTGCGAAGTCACAGAAGTGGGTTCCATGAGAAGACTTTCTACCGGGGCACGAGTGCTCCGGCCTTCTTCTTACGCCGCTTTGATCCACTTGCCAGTGGACCGGCAGAAGAGGGCACCGTCTTCGAGGTGCTGGCCACCGGCGGTGGCTCCTCCTGTGCCTGTCCCCGCAAGAGGCGGCCTGTGGCGTTGTTGTGGAGCAGCCGCTCCTCCAACCCCTCGAAGCGGGCGTTGATCATGGTGCCCACCTGCATCATGACCGCCCGCATAATCTCCTCCAAAGGTGGTGATTCCTTGGGAGGAGCAGTAGCCGGAGCCGGCGGTGGCCTTGCTCGTAGCTGCTCCACCTCTTGGCGTAATACCTTAAGCTCCGCCGTGAGCTTATGGTTGGCCTCACGAGCAAGGCCACCTCCTCCGACATCGTACGCCCGCGCATCTCGGTGTACGTGTTCTGCACCACGTGTGCAGCATCCTTAAGGGCGTGAATGAATGTGCCCTTGAGATTCTTGGACTTGGTGGCCACTTCTGTAATTGTGGCCACCGAGTCCGAGATGACCCCTCTCGAGCGCAGCCGCATCATGAGTGCCAGGGAGTCGCGGGTCTTTACGGAAATACGCCCGTGCCCTGTCGTTGCGCTCACGCTGCCTCTTCGCCAGTTCGGCCTCCGCATCGAGCTTGATCTGCTCCTCCCGAGCGCAGTTCAGCTCCTTCACCGCCTTCGCCATGCCCACGTACATCCCAGTCGTAGGTGGCCTTCCTCTGCCTCTCCTCTCCGGGCTGCAGGTACCTTGGTGGCCGTTGGGCCTCCAGGGTATCACTGGACCCGGAGCAGGAGCAGGAGCGGCAGCTGTCGTAGCCCTCCTGCCCAAGCTCCTCTTCCGAGAGAGTCCCTCAGAAGAGCCGGACAACGACAGTCTAATGTCGCTGGAGCCATCCGTTTCCTCCTCCGTCGCCAGGTCGATGCGCGTCAGAACCACGCGCGCCTCCTTCTTCTTCTCCTCCTCCTCAGATCCCTTCCGTGTGCGGTCAGAGTCCGTTGTGCGAAAGCCATGGTCGTTGTTGTGAAAATCTAAGCTGTTTTCGCCCCCAGAGTACGTGGGGCAGCACGCCGAAGCGTGGAGGATTCCCCTCTCGGGGACCCTCCTGGGTAAATCCTTTAAAACCGCTTATGTTCATTATTTTTGTAGTGTTGCTAAATGAAAGGTATAGCTCCCTGGGTGGGGTCTAGCGGCCGGCCTCCCGCCGACCATGCGTGGATCGCAAGCCCGAGACCGCGCCCTGTAAGCAGCGCAGTTTCGGTCTCGCGTGCCAGACACTCTCCTCGGCGACCCCCAAACCTTGAGAATTGTTGCTGTGCGCAGCGACAACCAGCGAAAACGCCAGATGTCGCTACGCATAGCTTCTCTACGACCCCTGAGGGATCTCCTCCCCTAGTCCACCTGCGAGCTCCCAGCTTAGCAGACAGCTCCCAGGGGACCCCCCACCACCTAGACTTCTACACGTGACCCTCTCGGGTTCACGCGTAGAAGCCCTTTCCATCTCGCCCGAGATTTGCCATCACACAACAAGATGCCACCGGGGCAAGTTGTTGTGTGATGCCCAGGGTACACCACGCGGAGGTTCCCGAACCTCGCACCCCACCGCACCCCAACCTAACCTAACCTAACCTAACCTAACCTAACCTAACCTAACCTATGTCCAGTGAAATGAGCGTGACAATTTTTTGGTTTTTTATCTTCTCTTTGATTCTGTTCATTAGGTCATAGAGGGAGTCCTCGGGAGCCTGGGGCTCAGGCGGGGAACGAGATACCATTTAATGCGGCTCACTAGCATCTTCTCCAGGATCTTTCCTAGCACTGACAACAATCCTATTGGCCTGTAGGCTTTTGGCTCCGTGTAATTCGTCCTGCCTGGCTTCCTCAATATTACTACGGTAGCATTTTTCCAGGCTTTTGGGAAATAACCGAACTCTAGGCATTTGTTTGCCAGTGCCAGGAATATGTCAGGGTGTCGGCCTATTGCCCTCTGACAGATGTCAGCCGTGAGTCCGTCTGGGCCAGGTGCCTTTTTTGGGTTGAAGCTGTCCACTGATGTTTTGAGCTCTGCGAGCGTAAATGGCGGGTCATGTTGTTCATCATGACTCCGTGCATTTATTTGACTAGCTTCAGCCCTTATCCGCCTGTGCTCCTCGTTATCCTCCGATATAGTATCCTCCGGGTAGAAAGTTTCCGCCAATAACGTTGCCGACTCTCTGGGGGTTAACACAGTGCCATTTTTTACCAACGGTATATCTTCCTCACGTTTTGTTGTCCTTCCGATTATCCTATAAATCCCTTCCCACATCCCCTATCTATCCTGCCTCGCACAGAAGTCATTCCAACTGTGAATCTGTGCCTCTTTCACCCTTTCTTCATATTCTGTCTTCTTTTTCAGGTACTCACTGACAACCCTCTCCCTGCGGATTTGCGCGGCACACCGGATCCAGCTTTTTCCTGCAGTGACCTGCAGTGAAAAAAAAAAAAAAAAAAACCTAACCTAACCTAACCTAACCAAACAACATAGCACTGAATTGACAGTGTACTTACCTGCCAGGTTGCGCCCTCGCATTGTGTACCAACGACACCTGACCACCTGCCTACACAGTAGGCAGTAGGACATATCTGCTACGGACCGTTCCTTGGACCATCACCGAGGCCCCTACACAACCTGCACACATAGGTAGCCACCCACCTATTCAACAACTGAACACACACATAGACCTTCACAACACACACATACCGGGTCGCACATAGTTAGTATACCCAGACAAATAATATAAGCAACCAAATACATGAGAATCCACACTTACAAACCATACACACCATACACAACATCACAACATACGAGTATATTACCTACACGGTTGTAGGTACAAACAGCGTACATATCCACACAAACTCTGTGGCATTAGGTACACAGATTTGAGCTATTGAAATACACACAGACACTCACACCCTACCTGAGTAAAAAACAAACACACCTCAAGTACACAAGCACACGCATCCAACCTCAGTCACACAGAACACACCACTCACTCACCTCGCACTCCTTCGGTTAATCTGCCAAAAAATTTAGGAAATAAAAATTTATACGAAAGATTTCTCGATTTTGGCGAAAACATATGCAAACATGTAATAAGCAGAAATAAATAAATAGATAAATAACAGGGACTGGGGTAAATATTACTGGATATTTGCTCCCAGCCTCGAAAAAAATGTAAAGCATAAGTAAATATTAAATAGAAATTATATTAAAACCAAAATGTAAAATAAAAACGTGTAAATTGTACTTTAATCGAATTGTTAGACAAAGCAGATAGAAATAAGTAGTTAAGTAGTTTAAGGAAAATTAGATTGTTTAAGTTCTAGTAAATAAAACTCATAGATTAAAACCCTAATCACCCATGTTAGGGAATAGCTCGCGGGCCCGTCCTTGCACCGGGACAGGAAAAAAAAAACCTAACCTAACCTAACTCCAAGGTCTCGGAGCCCGAGGTGACTACTGTCAAGCGTTCGCCGATGACATAATAATGGTATTCGATGGGGACACAGCCTTGGAAATCCAAAAGCGTGCAAACGAAGCGCTCGCTTATGTCCAGCGGTGGGGTATACGATGTAAGTCTAAATTCGCACCGCATAAAACGAACGCGTTCACTTTTACTAACAAACACAGATACGATACCCCACTGCC
>JADLOZ010000290.1:0-29048 GCA_017562165.1 Ectropis grisescens
CAACCTAACCTAACCTAACCCAACCTAACCTAACCCAACCCAACCCAACCCAACCTAACCCAACCCAACCCAACCTAACCCAACCTAACCTAACCCAACCTAAATCCCAACCCAACCTAACCCAACCCAACTAACTAACCTAACCTAACCTAACCCAACCCTAACCTAAAACCTAACCCAACCTAACCCAACCTAACCCAACCCAACCTAACCCAACCCAACCCAACCCAACCCAACCCAACCTAACCTAACCTAACCCAAACCCAACCCAACCTAACCCAACCCAACCTAACCCAACCCAACCCAACCTAACCCAACCTTAACCAAACCCAACCCAACCCAACCTAACCCAACCCAACCTAACCCAACCCAACCTAACCCAACCCCAACCCCCAACCCAACCTAACCCAACCTAACCCCCAACCCAACCCAACCCAACCTAACCCAACCCTAACCTAACCCAACCCAACCCAACCCAACCAACCCAACCTAACCTAACCTAACCCCAACCCAACCCAACCCAACCCAACCCAACCCTAACCCAACCCCAACCTAACCCAACCAACCCAACCTAAACCCAACCTAACCCAACCCAACCTAACCTAACCCAAATCCCAACCTAACCCAACCCAACCAAACCCAACTCTAACTAAACCCAACCCAACCTAACCCAATCCCAACCTAAACCCAAAACCTAACCCAACCAACCCAACCTAACCCAACTCCCAACCAACCCAACCTAACCTAACCCAACCTAACCCCAACCCCAATCCCAACCCCAACCCAATCCCAACCTAACCCAACCTAACCAACCCAACCCAACCCAACCTAACCTAACCCAACCCAACCTCAACCCCTAACCCAACCCAACCCAACCCAACTCCCAGTCCTAACCCTCCCAACCCAACCCAACCCAACCCAACCCAACCCCAACCCAACCCAACCCAACCCAACCTAACCTAACCCAATAACCCAACCCAACCCAACCCAACCCAACCCAACCTAACCCAACCCCCCAACCTAACCCAACCCAACCTAACCTAACCTAACCTAACCCAACCCAACCCAACCTAACCCAACCCAACCTCCAACCTAACCCAACCCAACCCAACCCAACCTAACCCAACCCAACCCAACCTAACCCAACCAACCCAACCTCCAACAACCCAACCAACCTAACCCCCAACCCAACCCAACCCAACCCAAACCCAACTAACCCAACCCAATCCCTAACCTAACCTAACCTAACCCAACCTAACCCAACCCAACCCTAACCTAACCCAACCTAACCCCAACCCAACCCAACCAACCTAATCCCAACCTAACCTAACCCAACCTAACCCAACCTCCCAACTAACCAAACCTAACCTAACCCAACCTAACCTAACCTAACCCAACCTAACCCAACCTAACCTAACCTAACCTAACCTAACCTCAACCCAACCCAACCTAACCCCTAACCTAACCTAACTAACCAACCTAACCCAACCCAACCAACCTAACCTAACCCAACCCAACCCTAAACCCAACCCAACCTAACCTAACCTCCAACCTAACCCAACCTAACCTAACCCAACCCAACCTAACCTAACCTAACCTAACCCAACCTAACCCAACCCAACCCAACCTAACCTAACCTAACCCAACCCAACCTAACCAACCTAACCCCAACCTCCCAACCTAACCTAACCAACTCCAACCTAACCTAACCTAACCTAACCTAACCCAACCTAACCCAACCTAACCTAAAACCCAACCTAAACCCTAACCTAACCTAACCTAACCTAACCCAACCTAACCTAACCTAACCTAACCTCCAACCCAACCTAACCTAACCTAACCTCAACCTAACCAACCTAACCTAACCTAACCTAACCTAACCTAACCCTAACCTAACCTAACCTAACCTTTTTTTTTTTTTTTTTTTTGACCCAGTGAAAATACTTTCCGTATACCACCGGCCCCGTGGGGAGCCAGTGGTTATGTGGGACTCTCCGTCCTCCCGACCGACGGCCTACCCACTAAAAACACTGGGGAGATCCCTCAAAGCGCCATTGGAGCCGGAGTCACGGGTAACGTTAGCAATCTTCCGCAACCCCGTCTCCACGACGCTGGTCCCCTGGGACCACGTCTCGGGGAGCTTCTGCTCCATCCGCCACCAGTGGCGATGTGCGGGACTCGAACACATCGCGCACCCTCACGAGACCCTCTAGTCGGACGCTGGGTCCCCCCGAACCCAACGCCCAGGTCTCTTACCTCAGCTACCGGGGTAGCCGACCCTTCTTCTTGGGCGGTGGCAAAGGACAAGCCTTGCCTCCTATGCGATGCCTGGCTGGCTTCTTTGCTGCTGCACACAAAGTGCAATGCGGCTCAGCCGAGCATTCCGCCGCTTTATGGCTGGGTTGGCCACAGCGGTAACATTGGTTACCTCTGTCCACAGGTCCTTCGCATTGATCCCGGACATGCCCAACCTCTAGGCATCGGAAGCAACGCAAAGGTCGTGGGTCCAGCAGCTTTACGCGCACCATGACCCATCCCACTTTTATCTTCTCACTTTGCGCGAGCTTTTTAGCCGCCGCTGCAGGGCATTGGACAAAAGTTGTTCCAACACCAGCAGCGTTGTGGCGGATGTCCTTAACTCGAATTGAGTCTGGACCACAGCCTCCCACCTTTCGATGGCCTCCGCCACCTCCACTTTGGACACAGAGTCATCCAGGCCAGAAAGACGCAGCTCTGCGCTTTTCTCAGGTCTGGACACTCTGATGTCCTCGGGCTTGAAAACAGCCCGCAAGCTGTTGGCAAGGGCATCTGCTTTCGCAGCATTGCCCTCTCCCGCCACCTCTAAAACTCGGGCACCAGTAGCCGCCTGCCGGTACTTCACTGAAGGGATGCCCAGCTCTTCTGGGTTAATCCTCCCTTAGCCTCCTCAAGTACCTGCTTGTACGTCACGCCTCTCCCTAGCCTCAGGTGTCATCGTCATGATGACAACGGAGGTGTGGGGACGCGTAACCTACGCTTTGGCACCGCCTTAGCTTCTTGGGCCCAGCCCGTTTGGCCGGCTTTTTTCGACGCCTTCTCAGATCCCCCCTTTACCGCACCCGCATAACTGTTGCCAGCTGTTTGTGCACTCGAGGGGCCTGGAACCTCTCTGGCCGTGGGAACCACTACCGTCTTCGTCTTCTTCCCTTTACCTTTGCCCTTGATCTTCGGGCCACTGGGAAGGGATTGCTCTACCTCCATTTGGGGAGCTTGCATCAAATCCGGGACCGTTAAAGGCGGTCTGGCCATCTCCACTACAAGGGGACGGTCAGCGGCAAGTGGTGGTCTGGCGCGCTTCTCGGGCAGAAGGCGCTCCTCCAGTGCCGCCAGCCTGGCGTTGATCATGTCCCCGACCTGTCGCACAAGCCGCTGCTCTAACTCCTCTGGAGCTGAGCCAGCCTGCGACGACTTGCCGGGGTTTTCCCGTGCAGCTAATGGTGCTGCTGCACGCCCCTCGATCACCTCCCTACGGAGCTCTACGATCTCCTTTCGGAGCTCCTCCACTTCGGTCTACAGACGCGCGTTGGCGCGCTGCAGCTTCTCCGTCTCCTCGTTCGTGGTCCTCTCCCTGAGGTCCCCGATTATCTCACGGAGCGAGGTTGCAGACTCCTTAAGAGTACGTTGGAACGTACCCTTAAGGTTCCCAGACTTCACTGCTACGGAGACTATCGCGGCAATGCACTGCATTGCCCTGTCTGTCAGGTCCATCACCAGCTCCTCCCCTCGGTCCGCCGACGATTCCGACATCCGACTGGATGTCGACCTCGCCGAACGGATCCGTTGGGACATAGCAGCGACCTCCTTTTCCGCCTGTAATTGCATCTCCTCCCTTTGGGCAACAACCAGTGCAGCCTTAGCAGCGGCAAGCCCGGCGTACTCACCCGTAGTGGGCGGTCGTCCTCTGCCGCGCCTCGGCGCATTCCCCATCTTAGCGGCCGGGGCTTCGGACTCGCTCCCTGAGGTCACGAGTTCTCCGTCACCGCTCACACACCTCGAGCGTTTTCTTTTCGTCCGACTCGACGACTCTCGCGGCGTTGGCGACCCCATGGAAGCCACACTTTGAGAGTCGGAGTCATCCACCGGACTTAAGAAACGCCCAGAATCCTCGTAGCGAGAGAGCACCTTGCCTGCCTCTCTCCTACTTGCACCTCCCAAGACCAATTCATTCGCAGATTCGGTATCCTTTGTACGTTTGCCAGGTTCATCTATTTTATCGATATCGTGATTTTTGCTCCCCCCGTAGTACGTGGAGCAGCACGCCTCTTGCGAGGCGTGAAGGGATTCCTCCTCACGGAGACCCTCCCGGGTAGACCTTGGAAAATCACTACTCATTATCATATTTTGCTTCATCAAGGGGTGAAGCTCCCCTGTGGGGGGTCTATCGGCCGACCTCTCGTCGACCATGCCTGGATCGCCAGCCCGAAACTACGCCCTGTAAGCAGCGCAGTTTCGGACCCGTGCCAGACACTCCCTCGGCAAACCCCGAACCTTGAGACCTGGTGTCTTTATGTTGCGACACCTGACGAAAATCGCAAAGTGTCGCAACACAAAGCGAAATCTCCGATCCATCCGGATCCCAACGCTGCGCCATGAAAGCGCCCGTGTCGTTCCGCGCTAGACTCTGCCGTCAGAGTCCACCGGAAGACACGCCACCACTTCTGAAATGACTTAGATATTAGTAGGCCAGATAGCGTATCAGCCCACTAATATTCCAAGTCATTCCAGTCCCTCCCCTACCGAACTTCTGCTCGTGCAACTCTAAGGGTGAGGAGCACGTTCAGAAGTTCGGCCTTCCCCGACCGGAATTAGCCGCCACTGGGTAAGATATACAGAGATAAGTTACCGAGTGACGTTGCCCGGGGTGCACCACGTGGAGGTTCCCGATCACCGCACCCCAACCTTTTTTTTTTTTTTTTTTTTTTTTTTTTTTTTTTTTTTTTTTTTGACCCAGTGAAAATACTTTCCGTATACCACCGGCCCCGGGGGGAGCCAGTGGTTATGTGGGACTCTCCGTCCTCCCGACCGACGGCCTACCCACTAAAAACACTGGAGAGATCCCTCAAAGCGCCATTGGAGCCGGAGTCACGGGTAACGTTAGCAATCTTCCGCAACCCTGTCTCCACGACGCTGGTCCCCTGGGACCACGTCTCGGGGAGCTTCTGCTCCATCCGCCACCAGTGGCGATGTGCGGGACTCGAACACATCGCGCACCCTCACGAGACCCTCTAGTCGGACGCTGGGTCCCCCCGAACCCAACGCCCAGGGTCTCTTACCTCAGCTACCGCGGTAGCCGACCCTTCCTCTTGGGCGGTGGCAAAGGACAAGCCTTGCCTCCGATGCGATGCCCGGCTGGCTTCTTTGCTGCTGCACAAAGTGCAATGCGGCTCAGCCGAGCATTCCGCCGCTTTATGGCCGGGTTGGCCACAGCGGTAACATTGGTTACCTCTGTCCACAGGTCCTTCGCATTGCTCCCGAACATGCCCAACCTCCAGGCATCGGAAGCAACGCAAAGGTCGCGGGTCCAGTAGTTTGACACGTACCATGACCCACCCAATCTTTACCTTCTCGCTTTGCGCGAGCTTCTTTGCCGCCGCTGCAGGGCATTGGACAAAAGTCGTTCCAACACCAGCAGCGTTGCGGCGGATGTCCTGACTCGAATTGAGTCTGGACCACAGCCTCCCACCCTTTCGATGGCCTCGGCCACCTCCACCTTAGACACAGAGTCGTCCAGTCCAGAAAGGCGCAGCTCCGCGCATTTCTCCGGTCTGGAGACCCTGACGTCTTCGGGCTTGAAAGCAGCCCGCAAACTATTGGCAAGGGCATCCGCTTTCGCGGCGTTGCCCTCTCCCGCTAACTCCAACACTCGGGCACCAGTAGCCGCCTGCCGGTACTTCAAGAAAGGTATTCCCAGCTCTTCTGGGTTAATCCTTCCCTTAGCCTCCTCAAGTACCTGCTTGTACGTCACGCCTCTCCCTAGCCTCAGGTGTCATCGTCATGATGACAACGGAGGTGTGGGGGACGCGTAACCTACGCTTAGGCACCGCCTTAGGCTTCTTGGGCCTAGCCTGCTTGCCCGGCTTTTTCGAAGTCTTCTTTTCGGATCCTCCTTGACCGCGCCGGCATAAATGTTGCCAGCTGTTTGGGTACTGGAAGGCCCGGATCCTCTCTGGCTGTGGAAGCCACTACCGGCTTCGTCCTCTTTCCTTACCCTTGCCCTTGATCTTCGGGCCACTGGGATGGGATTGCTCTACCTCCATTTGGGGAGAGCTTGCGTCAAATCCGGGACCGCTTTCGATGTTGAAGGTGGTCTGGCCATCTCCACTACAAGGGACGGTCAGCGGCAAGTGGTGGTCTGGCGCGCTTCTCGGGCAGAAGGCGCTCCTCCAGTGCCGCCAGCCTGGCGTTGATCATGTCCCCGACCTGTCGCACAAGCCGTTGCTCTAACTCCTCTGGAGCTGAGCCGACCTGTGATGACTTGCCGGGATTTGCCCGTGCAGCTGATGGTGCTGCTGCACGCCCTCGATCACCTCCCTACGGAGCTCTACGATCTCCTTTCGAGCTCCTCAACTTCAGTCTGCAGACGCG
The DNA here is from genome assembly GCA_017562165.1 of Ectropis grisescens. Lineage (NCBI taxonomy): Eukaryota > Metazoa > Arthropoda > Insecta > Lepidoptera > Geometridae > Ectropis > Ectropis grisescens. The sequence goes on from JADLOZ010000290.1 coordinate 6,625, forward strand.
CGTTGGCGCGCTGCAACTTCTCCGTCTCTTCGTTCGTGGTCCTCTCCTGAGGTCCCCGATTATCTCACGGAGCGAGGTTGCAGACTCCTTAAGAGTACGTTGGAACGTACCCTTAAGGTTCCCAGACTTCACTGCCACGGAGACTATCGCGGCAATGCATTGCATTGCCCTGTCTGTCAGGTCCATCACCAGCTCCTCCCCCCGGTCCGCCGACGATTCCGACATCCGACTGGATGTCGACCTTGCCGAACGGATCCGTTGGGACATAGCAGCGACCTCCTTTTCCGCCTGTAGTTGCATCTCCTCCCTTTGGGCAACAACCAGTGCAGCCTTAGCAGCGGCAAGCCCGGCGTACTCGCCCGTAGTGGGCGGTCGTCCTCTGCCGCGCCTCGGCGCATTCCCCACCTTAGCGGCCGGGGCTTCGGACTCGCTCCCGGAGGTCACGAGTTCTCCGTCACCGCTATCATTCCGTGATCGTTTCCGTCGAGTGAGCCTCGGTGACTGTCTCAGCGGTGGCGACCCCACGGAGGCCACGCTGTGAGAGTCCGAGTCGTCCACAGGACTTAGGAAAAGACCACTTTCCTCATATCTGCTAAGCATTACGCGCGCCTCGCGTCTGCTCGCTCCGCCTAAAACCAGTTCATTAGCTTGATCGGTATCCTTTTTGTGATTGCCAGGTTCGTCGTTGTTGGGACTGCGATTTTTGTCCCCCCCAGAATACGATTGGGGACTGCACGCCGGAGCGTGGAGGATTCCTCTCGCGAGGACCCTCCTGGGTAGTACTTTTAAAATCGCGATTCATTGTCATTATTGTGCTTCATAAAGGTAAAGCTCCCTGTGGGGGGTCTAGCGGCCGACCTCCGTCGACCATGCCTGGATCGTGAATCCGAAACTACGCCCGGTAAGCAGCGCAGTTTCCGACTCACGTGCCAGACACCCCTCGGCAACCCCGAACCTTGAGATTTGGTTGCTTTGTGTTGCGACACCTGACGATAACTCGCAAAGTGTCACAACACAAAGCGATCCCACCGATCCATCGCGGATCCCCTCACAATGCGCCTTCAGCGCCCGATGTCCGTCTGCGCAAGACTCTGGACCCAGAGTCCCCAGAGGACAAACCACCACTTTCTGAAATGACTTGGATGTTAGAAGGCCAGATAGCGTATCAGCCCAATAACATTCCAAGTCATTCCAGTCCCCCCCCCCTACCGAACTTCTGCTCGTGCAACTCTAAGGGTGAGAAGCACGTTCAGAAGTTGGGCCTTCCCCGACCGGAATTAGCCGCCACTGGGTAAGATATCAGAGATAAGTTACCGAGTGACGTTGCCCAGGGTGCACCACGTGGAGGTTCCCGATCACCGCACCCCGCCCTAACCTAACCTAACCTAACCTAACCTAACCTAACCTAACCTAACCTAACCTAACCTAACCTAACTTTTTTTTTTTTTTTTTTTGACCCAGTGAAAATACTTTATGTATACCACCGGCTCCGGGGGGAGCTAGTGGTTATGTGGGACTCCCGTCCTCCCGACCGACGGTCTACCCACTAAAAACACTGGGGAGATCCCTCAAAGCGCCATTGGAGCCGGAGTCACGGGTAACGTTAGCAATCTTCCGCGACCCCGTCTCCACGACGCTGGTCCCCTGGGACCACGTCTCGGGGAGGTTCTGCTCCATCCGCCACCAGTGGCGATGTGCGGGACTCGAACACATCGCGCACCCTCACGAGACCCTCTAGTCGGACGCTGGGTCCCCCCGAACCCAACGCCCAGGTCTCTTACCTCAGCTACCGGGGTAGCCGACCCTTCTTCTTGGGCGGTGGCAAAGGACAAGCCTTGCCTCCTATGCGATGCCTGGCTGGCTTCTTTGCTGCTGCACACAAAGTGCAATGCGGCTCAGCCGAGCATTCCGCCGCTTTATGGCCGGGTTGGCCACAGCGGTAACATTGGTTACCTCTGTCCACAGGTCCTTCGCATTGATCCCGGACATGCCCAACCTCTAGGCATCGGAAGCAACGCAAAGGTCGTGGGTCCAGCAGCTTTACGCGCACCATGACCCATCCCACTTTTATCTTCTCACTTTGCGCGAGCTTTTTAGCCGCCGCTGCAGGGCATTGGACAAAAGTTGTTCCAACACCAGCAGCGTTGTGGCGGATGTCCTTAACTCGAATTGAGTCTGGACCACAGCCTCCCACCCTTTCGATGGCCTCCGCCACCTCCACTTTGGACACAGAGTCATCCAGGCCAGAAAGACGCAGCTCTGCGCTTTTCTCAGGTCTGGACACTCTGATGTCCTCGGCTTGAAAACAGCCCGCAAGCTGTTGGCAAGGGCATCTGCTTTCGCAGCATTGCCCTCACCCGCCACCTCTAAAACTCGGGCACCAGTAGCCGCCTGCCGGTACTTCACTGAAGGGATGCCCAGCTCTTCTGGGTTAATCCTTCCCTTAGCCTCCTCAAGTACCTGCTTGTACGTCACGCCTCTCTCCCTAGCCTCAGGTGTCATCGTCATGATGACAACGGAGGTGTGGGGGACGCGTAACCTACGCTTTGGCACCGCCTTAGGCTTCTTGGGCCTAGCCCGTTTGGCCGGCTTTTTCGACGCCTTCTCAGATCCCCCCTTTACCGCACCCGCATAACTGTTGCCAGCTGTTTGTGCACTCGAGGGGCCTGGAACCTCTCTGGCCGTGGGAACCACTACCGTCTTCGTCTTCTTCCCTTTACCTTTGCCCTTGATCTTCGGGCCACTGGGAAGGATTGCTCTACCTCCATTTGGGAGCTTGCATCAAATCCGGGACCGTTAAAGGCGGTCTGGCCATCTCCACTACAAGGGACGGTCAGCGGCAAGTGGTGGTCTGGCGCGCTTCTCGGGCAGAAGGCGCTCCTCCAGTGCCGCCAGCCTGGCGTTGATCATGTCCCCGACCTGTCGCACAAGCCGCTGCTCTAACTCCTCTGGAGCTGAGCCAGCCTGCGACGACTTGCCGGGGTTTTCCCGTGCAGCTAATGGTGCTGCTGCACGCCCCTCGATCACCTCCCTACGGAGCTCTACGATCTCCTTTCGGAGCTCCTCCACTTCGGTCTACAGACGCGCGTTGGCGCGCTGCAGCTTCTCCGTCTCCTCGTTCGTGGTCCTCTCCCTGAGGTCCCCGATTATCTCACGGAGCGAGGTTGCAGACTCCTTAAGAGTACGTTGGAACGTACCCTTAAGGTTCCCAGACTTCACTGCTACGGAGACTATCGCGGCAATGCACTGCATTGCCCTGTCTGTCAGGTCCATCACCAGCTCCTCCTCGGTCCGCCGACGATTCCGACATCCGACTGGATGTCGACCTCGCCGAACGGATCCGTTGGGACATAGCAGCGACCTCCTTTTCCGCCTGTAATTGCATCTCCTCCCTTTGGGCAACAACCAGTGCAGCCTTAGCAGCGGCAAGCCCGGCGTACTCACCCGTAGTGGGCGGTCGTCCTCTGCCGCGCCTCGGCGCATTCCCCATCTTAGCGGCCGGGGCTTCGGACTCGCTCCCTGAGGTCACGAGTTCTCCGTCACCGCTCACACACCTCGAGCGTTTTCTTTTCGTCCGACTCGACGACTCTCGCGGCGTTGGCGACCCCATGGAAGCCACACTTTGAGAGTCGGAGTCATCCACCGGACTTAAGAAACGCCCAGAATCCTCGTAGCGAGAGAGCACCACCCTTGCCTCTCTCCTACTTGCACCTCCCAAGACCAATTCATTCGCAGATTCGGTATCCTTTGTACGTTTGCCAGGTTCATCTATTTTATCGATATCGTGATTTTTGCTCCCCCCGTAGTACGTGGAGCAGCACGCCTCTTGCGAGGCGTGAAGGGATTCCTCCTCACGGAGACCCTCCCGGGTAGACCTTGGAAAATCACTACTCATTATCATATTTTGCTTCATCAAGGGGTGAAGCTCCCCTGTGGGGGGTCTATCGGCCGACCTCTCGTCGACCATGCCTGGATCGCCAGCCCGAAACTACGCCCTGTAAGCAGCGCAGTTTCGGACTCCCGTGCCAGACACTCCCCTCGGCAACCCCCGAACCTTGAGACCTGGTGTCTTTATGTTGCGACACCTGACGAAAATCGCAAAGTGTCGCAACACAAAGCGAAATCTCCGATCCATCCCGGATCCCAACGCTGCGCCATGAAAGCGCCCGTGTCGTTCCGCGCTAGACTCTGCCGTCAGAGTCCACCGGAAGACACGCCACCACTTCTGAAATGACTTAGATATTAGTAGGCCAGATAGCGTATCAGCCCACTAATATTCCAAGTCATTCCAGTCCCTCCTACCGAACTTCTGCTCGTGCAACTCTAAGGGTGAGGAGCACGTTCAGAAGTTCGGCCTTCCCCGACCGGAATTAGCCGCCACTGGGTAAGATATCAGAGATAAGTTACCGAGTGACGTTGCCTGGGTGCACCACGTGGAGGTTCCCGATCACCGCACCCCAACCTTTTTTTTTTTTTTTTTTTTTTTTTTTACCCAGTGAAAATACTTGATGTATACCACCGGCCCCGGGGGGAGCCAGTGGTTATGTGGGACTCTCCGTCCTCCCGACCGACGGCCTACCCACTAAAAACACTGGGGAGATCCCTCAAAGCGCCATTGGAGCCGGAGTCACGGGTAACGTTAGCAATCTTCCGCAACCCCGTCTCCACGACGCTGGTCCCCTGGCCCACGTCTCGGGGAGCGTCTGCTCCATCCACCACCGGTGGCGATGTGTGGGACTCGAACACATCGCGCACCCTCACGAGACCCTCTAGTTGGACGCCGGGTTCCCCCGAACCCAACGCCCAGGGTCTCTTATCTCAGCTACCGCGGTAGCCGACCCTTCCTCTTGGGCGGTGGCAAAGGACAAGCCTTGCCTCCGATGCGATGCCCGGCTGGCTTCTTTGCTGCTGCACACAAAGTGCAATGCGGCTCAGCCGAGCATTCCGCCGCTTTGTGGCCGGGTTGGCCACAGCGGTAACACTGGCTACCTCTGTCTACTGATCCTTCGCATTGCTCCCGAACATGCCCAACCTCCAGGCATCGGAAGCAACGCAAAGGTCGTGGGTCCAGCAGCTTGACGCGCACCATGACCCACCCAATCTTTACCTTCTCGCTTTGCGCGAGCTTCTTAGCCGCCGCTGCAGGGCATTGGACAAAAGTCGTTCCAACACCAGCAGCGTTGCGGCGGATGTCCTTGACTCGAATTGAGTCTGGACTACAGCCTCCCACCCTTTCGATGGCCTCGGCCACCTCCACCTTAGACACAGAGTCGTCCAGTCCAGAAAGGCGCAGCTCCGCGCATTTCTCCGGTCTGGAGACTCTGACGTCTTCGGGCTTGAAAGCAGCCCGCAAACTATTGGCAAGGGCATCCGCTTTCGCGGCGTTGCCCTCTCCCGCCAACTCCAACACTCGGGCACCAGTAGCCGCCTGCCGGTACTTCAAGAAAGGTATTCCCAGCTCTTCTGGGTTAATCCTTCCCTTAGCCTCCTCAAGTACCTGCTTGTACGTCACGCCCTCTCCCTAGCCTCAGGTGTCATCGTCATGATGACAACGGAGGTGTGGGGACGCGTAACCTACGCTTAGGCACCGCCTTAGTCTTCTTGGGCCCAGCCTGCTTGCCCGGCTTTTTCGAAGTCTTCTTTCGGATCCCTCCTTGACCGCGCCGGCATAACTGTTGCCAGCTGTTTGGGTACTGGAAGGGCCCGGATCCACTCTGGCTGTGGAAGCCACTACCGGCTTCGTCCTCTTCCTTTACCCTTGCCCTTGATCTTCGGGCCACTGGGATGGGATTGCTCTACCTCCATTTGGGAGCTTGCGTCAAATCCGGGACCGCTTTCGATGTTGAAGGTGGTCTGGCCATCTCCACTACAAGGGGACGGTCAGCGGCAAGTGGTGGTCTGGCGCGCTCCTCGGGCAGAAGGCGCTCCTCCAGTGCCGCCAGCCTGGCGTTGATCATGTCCCCGACCTGTCGCACAAGCCGCTGCTCTAACTCCTCTGGAGCTGAACCGACCTGTGATGACTTGCCGGGATTTGCCCGTGCAGCTGATGGTGCTGCTGCACGCCCCTCGATCACCTCCCTACGGAGCTCTACGATCTCCTTTCGAGCTCCTCAACTTCAGTCTGCAGACGCGCGTTGGCGCGCTGCAGCTTCTCCGTCTCTTCGTTCGTGGTCCTCTCCCTGAGGTCCCCGATTATCTCACGGAGCGAGGTTGCAGACTCCTTAAGAGTACGTTGGAACGTACCCTTAAGGTTCCCAGACTTCACTGCCACGGAGACTATCGCGGCAATGCATTGCATTGCCCTGTCTGTCAGGTCCATCACCAGCTCCTCCCCCCGGTCCGCCGACGATTCCGACATCCGACTGGATGTCGACCTTGCCGAACGGATCCGTTGGGACATAGCAGCGACCTCCTTTTCCGCCTGTAATTGCATCTCCTCCCTTTGGGCAACAACTAGTGCAGCCTTAGCTGCGGCAAGCCCGGCGTACTCGCCCGTAGTGGGCGGTCGTCCTCTGCCGCGCCTCGGCGCATTCCCCACCTTAGCGGCCGGGGCTTCGGACTCGCTCCCGGAGGTCACGAGTTCTCCGTCACCGCTATCATTCCGTGATCGTTTCCGTCGAGTGAGCCTCGGTGACTGTCTCAGCGGTGGCGACCCCACGGAGGCCACGCTGTGAGAGTCCGAGTCGTCCACAGGACTTAGGAAAAGACCACTTTCCTCATATCTGCTAAGCATTACGCGCGCCTCGCGTCTGCTCGCTCCGCCTAAAACCAGTTCATTAGCTTGATCGGTATCCTTTTTGTGATTGCCAGGTTCGTCGTTGTTGGGACTGCGATTTTTGTCCCCCCCAGAATACGATTGGGGACTGCACGCCGGAGCGTGGAGGGATTCCCTCTCGCGAGGACCCTCCTGGGTAGTACTTTTAAAATCGCGATTCATTGTCATTATTGTGCTTCATAAAGGTAAAGCTCCCCTGTGGGGGGGTCTAGCGGCCGACCTACCGTCGACCATGCCTGGATCGTGAATCCGAAACTACGCCCGGTAAGCAGCGCAGTTTCCGACTCACGTGCCAGACACCCCCTCGGCAACCCCGAACCTTGAGATTTGGTTGCTTTGTGTTGCGACACCTGACGAGAACTCGCAAAGTGTCGCAACACAAAGCGATCCCACCGATCCATCGCGGATCCCCTCACAAAGCGCCTTCAGCGCCCGATGTCCGTCTGCGCAAGACTCTGGACCCAGAGTCCCCCAGAGGACAAACCACCACTTTCTGAAATGACTTGGATGTTAGAAGGCCAGATAGCGTATCAGCCCACTAACATTCCAAGTCATTCCAGTCCTTTCTACCGAACTTCTGCTCGTGCAACTCTAAGGGTGAGAAGCACGTTCAGAAGTTCGGCCTTCCCCGACCGGAATTAGCCGCCACTGAGTAAGATATCAGAGATAAGTTACCGAGTGACGTTGCCCAGGGTGCACCACGTGGAGGTTCCCGATCACCGCACCCCACCGCACCCCAACCTAACCTAACCTTTTTTTTTTTTTTTTTTTGACCCAGTGAAAATACTTGATGTATACTACCGGCCCCGGGGGGAGCCAGTGGTTATGTGGGACTCTCCGTCCTCCCGACCGACGGCCTACCCACTAAAAACACTGGGGAGATCCCTCAATGCGCCATTGGAGCCGGAGTCACGGGTAACGTTAGCAATCTTCCGCAACCCCGTCTCCACGACGCTGGTCCCCTGGGACCACGTCTCGGGGAGCGTCTGCTCCATCCACCACCGGTGGCGATGTGTGGGACTCGAACACATCGCGCACCCTCACGAGACCCTCTAGTCGGACGCCGGGTCCCCCCGAACCCAACGCCCAGGGTCTCTTATCTCAGCTACCGTGGTAGCCGACCCTTCCTCTTGGGCGGTGGCAAAGGACAAGCCTTGCCTCCGATGCGATGCCCGGCTGGCTTCTTTGCTGCTGCACACAAAGTGCAATGCGGCTCAGCCGTGCATTCCGCCGCTTTATGGCCAGGTTGGCCACAGCGGTAACACTGGCTTCCTCTGTCTACTGATCCTTCGCATTGCTCCCGAACATGCCCAACCTCCAGGCATCGGAAGCAACGCAAAGGTCGTGGGTCCAGCATCTTAACGCGCACCATGACCCACCCAATCTTTACCTTCTCGCTTTGCGCGAGCTTCTTAGCCGCCGCTGCAGGGCATTGGACAAAAGTCGTTCCAACACCAGCAGCGTTGCGGCGGATGTCCTTGACTCGAATTGAGTCTGGACTACAGCCTCCCACCCTTTCGATGGCCTCGGCCACCTCCACCTTAGACACAGAGTCGTCCAGTCCAGAAAGGCGCAGCTCCGCGCATTTCTCCGGTCTGGAGACTCTGACGTCTTCGGGCTTGAAAGCAGCCCGCAAACTATTGGCAAGGGCATCCGCTTTCGCGGCGTTGCCCTCTCCCGCCAACTCCAACACTCGGGCACCAGTAGCCGCCTGCCGGTACTTCAAGAATGGTATTCCCAGCTCTTCTGGGTTAATCCTTCCCTTAGCCTCCTCAAGTACCTGCTTGTACGTCACGCCTCTCTCCCTAGCCTCAGGTGTCATCGTCATGATGACAACGGAGGTGTGGGGGACGCGTAACCTACGCTTAGGCACCGCCTTAGGCTTCTTGGGCCTAGCCTGCTTGCCCGGCTTTTTCGAAGTCTTCTTTTCGGATCCTCCTTGACCGCGCCGGCATAACTGTTGCCAGCTGTTTGGGTACTGGAAGGCCCCGATCCTCTCTGGCTGTGGAAGCCACTACCGGCTTCGTCCTCTTTCCTTTACCCTTGCCCTTGATCTTCGGGCCACTGGGATGGGATTGCTCTACCTCCATTTGGGGAGCTTGCGTCAAATCCGGGACCGCTTTCGATGTTGAAGGTGGTCTGGCCATCTCCACTACAAGGGGACGGTCAGCGGCAAGTGGTGGTCTGGCGCGCTTCTCAGAGAAGGCGCTCCTCCAGTGCCGCCAGCCTGGCGTTGATCATGTCCCCGACCTGTCGTACAAGCCGCTGCTCTAACTCCTCTGGAGCTGAACCGACCTGTGATGACTTGCCGGGATTTGCCCGTGCAGCTGATGGTACTGCTGCACGCCCTCGATCACCTCCCTACGGAGCTCTACGATCTCCTTTCGGAGCTCCTCAACTTCAGTCTGCAGACGCGCGTTGGCGCGCTGCAGCTTCTCCGTCTCCTCGTTCGTGGTCCTCTCCCTGAGGTCCCCGATTATCTCACGGAGCGAGGTTGCAGACTCCTTAAGAGTACGTTGGAACGTACCCTTAAGGTTCCCAGACTTCACTGCCACGGAGACTATCGCGGCAATGCACTGCATTGCCCTATCCGTCAGGTCCATCACCAGCTCCTCCCTCGGTCCGCCGACGATTCCGACATCCGACTGGATGTCGACCTCGCCGAACGGATCAGCTGGGACATTGCGGCGACCTCCTTTTCCGCCTGTAGTTGCAGCTCCTCCCTCTGGGCAACAACTAGTGCAGCCTTAGCTGCGGCAAGCCCGGCGTACTCGCCCGTAGTGGGCGGTCGTCCTCTGCCGCGCCTCGGCGCATTCCCCACCTTAGCGGCCGGGGCTTCGGACTCGCTCCCGGAGGTCACGAGTTCTCCGTCACCGCTATCACACCTCGAGCGCTTCCTTTTTTTCCGACTCGACGACTCTCGCGGCGTTGGCGACCCCACGGAAGCCACGCTTTGGGAGTCGGAGTCATCCACCGGACTCGTGAAACGCCTACAATCATCGTAGCGAGAGAGCACCACCCTTGCCTCTCTCCTACTTGCACCTCCCAAAACCAATTCGTTTGCAGATTCGGTATCCTTTATTCGTTTGCCAGGTTCGTCAGTAGAGTTAGAGCGATTTTTGCCACCCCCAGAGTACGTGTGGCAGCACACCTCAGATGAGGTGTGAAGGGATTCCTCCGTTGGGAGACCCTCCTGGGTAATCCTTGTAAAATCGCGTCGTTCCATTTTTCTTTTTTGCTTCATCAAGGGGTGAAGCTCCCCTATGGGGGGGTCTAGCGGCCGACCTCCCGTCGACCATGCCTGGATCGTGAGCCCGAAACTACGCCCTGTATGCAGCGCAGTTCCGGACTCCCGCGCCAAACACTCTCCTCGGCAACCCCCAAACCTTGAGACTTGGAGCTTTGTGTTGCGACACCCGACGAATATCGCAAAGTGTCGCAACACAAAGCGAGCTCACCGATCCTCCTCGGATCAACCGACCGTGCGCTAAGAAGCGCCCGTGTCATTCCGCACTGTACTCTGCCATCAGAGTCCACCGGAAGACACGCCACCACTTCTGAAATGACTTGGATATTAGTAGGCCAGATAGCGTATCAGCCCACTAACATTCCAAGTCATTCCAGTCCCCCCCTACCAAACTTCTGCTCGTGCAACTCTAAGGGTGAGAAGCACGTTCAGAAGTTCGGCCTTCCCCGACCGGAATTAGCCGCCACTGGGTAAGATATCAGAGATAAGTTACCGAGTGACGTTGCCCAGGGTGCACCACGTGGAGGTTCCCGATCCCCGCACCCCAACCTAACCTAACCTAACCTAACCTAACCTAACCTAACCTTTTAAATAACCTTTCAACCCAGTGGAAATGCTTTATACATACCACCGACCCCCGGGGGGAAGCCGGTGGTTATGTGGGACTCTCCGTCACTCTCGACCGACGGCCTACCCACTAAAACCACTGGGATATCCCTCGTTACGCCATAGGAACCGGAGTCACAGGTACCCGATTGGAATCTTCTGTAACCCCAGTTCCACGACACTGGTCCGCTGGGACCTCACCACGGGGAGCTATGGCTCCACCCTCTATAGTGGCGATGTGCGGGATATCAGCACATCGCGCACCCTCACGGACTCTGTAATGGGCGTCGGGTCCCCCCGAACCAGTCGCCCAGAGTCACCTGGCTGCCACATCTGGCGGCACAGGCCTACACTTCGACGGCAGGGGACAGCCCTTGCCGCCGATGCGGTGCTCAGCCGGCTTTCCTGCAGCTGCGCATATTGCGCAATGCGGCTCGGCCGTGCACGCGCCGGCATTGTGTCCGGGTCGACTGCACCTGTAGCAGGTGCTGGTACGGTCAACCTCGGACTTGCACTGCTCCCGGACGTGCCCAGCTACTAGGCACCGGAAGCAGCGCAGCAGGCGTGGCTCAAGCAGCCTTAGGCGTGCTGAGCTCCACCCCACTTTAAGCCGGTCGCATTTGGCAACCTTCTTCGCCGCCGCCGCGGGGCATCGGACGATCGCCGTCCCGTTGCCCGCCGCGTTGCGACGTATGTTGCCGACCTTAACAAGGTCGTCGGGGCACTCTGCCTTATTTGCGATGGCCAGGGCCACCTCCTCCTTGGTGACCGAATCATCCAGACCGGAAACACGCACCTCCGCGTATTTGTCCGGTCTGGTGATTCGGACATCTTCCGTCCGGAAGATTTCCCTCAGCTTAATCGCGAGGGAGTTAGCCTTCGCGGCGTTGTCCTCCCCCGCGACTTCCATCAATTTTCCTCCCGTGGCAGCCGTGCGGAAGCCAAGAGGACCGATCCCCATCGCCTCCAGATCGATGCACTTCTTGGCCTCCTCCAAGGCCGCTTTTAGAGACCCTCTCTCCGCGGCACCTGGCTGGATGGTGAGGATCACAGCCGAGGTGCGCGGGACCCGTATCCTTGGTTTTGGCGTCCTCCCCGCCTTGGGTGCCGAGATCCCGGTGGCCTCCTTTTGTGCCTTCTTCCTGGCCTTCCTTCTTTTGCCCTTACTCACCACCTCGACCCAGCCGCTAGCAGCCGGTTTGCTCGAGGGTGGCGGGGCCACGTCCCTTCCCGTATCAGCGGCCTTACCGCTTTTCTTCCCGTCCGGTTGTTTGGCCGCCTTCCCCTTTCCCTTCCCCGGGCCCTTGCCCTTGGGGTACTTCGGGGGCGGCCATGTCTTCTCCAAGACCGCAGTCGAAGCCGACGGTTCCTGGTCCATGGGTGCAGATGAGCACCCAGGTACCGGCTCCTGCACCTCCAGACTGCGGTCGGCGGCAAGTGGAGGTCTGGCGCGCTTCTCCAGGAGAAGGCGCTCCTCCATTGCCGCCAGTCGGGCGTTGACCATGTCCCCGACCTGCCGCACTATCCGCTGCTCCAGCTCGTCCAGAGCCAGGTAGGACCGTGCTGACTTGCCGGGTTTGGTCTTCGGTTTCGGCGGCGAAGCCGCCGCGCGAACCTCCTTCAGCTCCTTGCGGAGCCCCCTCTATCTCCGTGCGGAGTCCCCTTATCTCGGCACGCTGGCGCTTGTTGGCGTGTTCCAGCGCGTCCGATTCCCTTTCGCTGGACCTAAATTGGTACTCCTTGTAGACTTCCTTGAGGGAGTCTACCGCGTTAAACAGAGCACACTTAAGAGAGCCCGACAGCTGTCCGGGCTGGTGCGCCACGTGCTCTATTGTGGCGTAAATATCCTGCATTTTGTAGGCCAGCTCTGTTTCACGCTGGACTATCATTTCCTTCTCTTCTGCGCCGTAGGATAGCCCCCATGAGGACTCCGGCTCCGAGTCAGACATCAGCCTCAAAGAGGCGTTTGCCGAGTGGATAGGAGTCGACATACGGGCCACCAGCTCCTCAGCCCTCCTTTCCATCTCCGCTTGTTGTTCGGCCACAGCTGCCGCCTTGGCCGCAGCTCGGCCGGCGCCCGCGCCTGTCGTCGGCGGTCGGCCTCTGCCACGCCTCGGCGCATTCTGCACCTTGGCGGCCGGAGCATCCGACTCAGGGTCGGTGTTCAACGGCTCGGCTCCGCAGCTGCTCCGGTCATCGGAGCGGGGCCGCTTCCTCTCGGAAGAGACGGATATTCTGCTACGCCGCGGGGAGTTGGAGTCCCCCTTCAGGTTGTACGAAGGGTGTACACTCCTTTCTCCTCGAGCGCGTAGCACGCGTCTCTTTCCTTCTCCCACCGTCAGTTTCTAATCCGCTCGCTTTTTCGGTGTCCGTTTTGTGTTTGCTTGGGTCGTCGTGTTTGGTGATCGTGTGAATTTTGTCCCCCCCAGAATACGATCGGGGACTGCACGCCTCCTTGGAGACGTGGAGGGATTCCCCCTTTCGGGGACCCTCCTGGGTAGTTCTATTCAATTCACGTTTTTCCATCATTTTTGTGCTTCATCAAAGTAAAGCTCCCCTTTGGGGGGGTCTAGCGGCCGACCTCCCGTCGACCATGCCTGGATCGCGAGCCCAAAACTACGCCCTGTAAGCAGCGCAGTTCCGGACTCTCGTGCCAGACACTCCCCTCGGCAACCCCCGAACCTTGAGATGTGGAACTTTGTGTTGCCACACTCGACGAAAATCGCTAAGTGTCGCAACACAAAGCGAGATCTCCGATCCTTCCCGGATCCCAACGATGCGCTATGAAAGCGCCCGTGCCGTTCCGCGCTAGACTCTGCCATCAGAGTCCACCGGAAGACACGCCACCTCGTTCTGGAATGACTTGGATGTTAGTAGGCCAGATAGCGTATCAGCCCACTAACATTCCAAGTCATTCCAGGCCCCCCCCCCTACCGAACTTCTGCTCGTGCAACTCTAAGGGTGAGGAGCACGTTCAGAAGTTCGGCCTTCCCCGACCGGAATTAGCCGCCACTGGGTAAGATATCAGAGATAAGTTACCGAGTGACGTTGCCCGGAGTGCACCACGTGGAGGTTCCCGATCACCGCACCCCAACCTAACCTAACCTAACCTAACCTAACCTAACCTAACCTAACCTAACCTCTAACGTGGTGGATGGAGCAGCACTGGATCAACATCATAATAACGCTAGTCTCAACATATATACGGATGGCAGCAAAATAGAAGGGAAAGTCGGCGCGGCGCTATCCATATGGGATGGAGCCGAGGAGACGAGTACTAAAAAACTGAAGTTGGACGAGTGCTGCACCGTCTATCAGGCGGAGCTCCTGGCACTGGCTGAAGCGACAAAAGTCGCCCTTAAAAACAAAGGTGCAAGTTGCAACATATTTAGCGATTCGCGATCCGCCCTCCAAACGATAACAAAAGCCTCGTCTCTCCACCCCCTAGCAGTCAGTATCAGAAACGACCTCAAAGAAATAAAGAAGCAACAGAAAGTCATAAATTTCTTCTAGATAAAAGCGCACTCAGGGTTGGTGGGAAACGAGAGAGCCGACGACCTGGCAAAAGCAGCGGCTTTGTTCCTCAAAACAAAACCTAACTACAAAAGCTGTCCAGCATCGTTTGTCAAGAGGCAAATAAGGGCGGAGTCGCTGAATGAATGGAACGAGAGATACAAGAAAGGAGGGACTGCGGGAGTAACCAAAAAATTTTTTCCGGACGCGATAGAGGCCTATAGACACATCCGGAAAATAAACCTGGATCCGACTCTAGTCCAGCTCCTGACAGGGCACGGTGGATTCTCCGAATACTTGCATAGGTTTAAGTGCAAAGACAGTCCATCGTGCAACTGTGAACCGGAAGCAGGGGAGAGTGCTGTGCACGTGATTGCAGAGTGTCCCATATACGCGAAGAAAAGATATGAAATGGAATGCGAACTTGAAGAATGTATTGACGAGGATAATTTGTGTAACATAATGAAAAACGGTAATAAACGAAACAAATTTATAATGTATTGTAAGGAAACGGTAGAGAAGGTGATAGCAAAAAACAAAACATTATAATGAATAGATATTTTGATATTTTGACATATTTTGATTATAATTTGGTGCTCATATTACCAGAAAATGTAATGCAATAATATTATTTTGATGACTAATAAATGTAAAATATAATTGGTGAATTTAAAATGAAATTGTATAATATAATTACATAAATTTATAATGTATACAATGGAATAGAATAAGTAAATAAAAAATGTATTTGTGTTAAACCCTGACACCGTTAGGGACAGAAGTAATTGTAAAAAAAAAAAAAAAAAAAACCTAACCTAACCTAACCTAACCTTGGCAGACAGAGCAGCTCTCGAGCAATCACAATCCAGCGACTTAAACATCTACACTGACGGAAGTAAAATCGAAGGGAAAGTCGGAGCGGCCATATCCGTTTGGAATAGAACCGCCGAGATAAGTACCCGAAAATACAAACTAGCCGATTGCTGCTCTGTCTATCAAGCCGAACTACTTGCGATTGCCGAAGCAAGTAGAATAGCGCTACAATACAAAAAGTCACACAGTTGCAACTATAGTGACTCTAGATCGGCACTAGAAACAGCAACTAACTTCACGTCCCTCCATCCCCTCGTGTTTCAGATAAGAGAAAATGCCAAACAAATAAACAAACAAAATAGGATCCTAAAACTCTACTGGATAAAGGCACACGCGGGTTGGAGGAAATGAAAGGGCCGATGAACTGGCTAAATCCGCAGCGCTACAACAGAAAACAAAGCCAAAATACGATAAATGCCCAATATCTTACGCAAAATACCAAATTAGGTCGGAATCTATAGAAAAATGGCATATTAGGTACACAGAAGGGCATACAGCTTCTGTAACAAAGACATTCTTTCCGGACGCCAGACACGCACACAGAGCAATAAAACACATCACAATAGATAAATACACAACACAACTGCTTATTAGGGCACGGAAGGTTCTCCTCATACTTGTACCGTTTCAAGTGTAAGGAGAGCCCATCGTGCGACTGCGATCCAGGGGTGGAAGAGAGTGTAATTCATATTATAATAGAGTGTCCGATATACGGCAAAATAAGGTTCAATACTGAAATGCTATTAAATGTAGAGATAAACAAAGAAAACTTAAAAGAAATTATAACAAACAAAGACATAGCACCTGAGTTTATAAAATATTGTAAAAACATAATAAATAAAGTAAATACAAAAAATAAATAGCATTAAAAGTAGACCACTACTTCATATTTTTCAAATACGAAGGAAGTACTAGATATAAGAACAGTAAAAAAAAAAAGTAAACATAATAAATAACGATAAGAAACACTGTATAAATTTAAATAATATTGTATTAGAATATAAGCATAGTACCAATAAAGAAACCTGTATTCAACCCTAATTACGTTAGGGACCTAGCTCGAGGGCCGGGCCTCTGAGCCCGGACAGGATGAAAAAAAAAAAAAAAAAAAAACCTAACCTAACCTAACCTAACCTAACCTAACCTAACCTAACCTAACCTAACCTAACCTAACCTGACCTAACCTGACCTAACCTGACCTAACCTGACCTAACCTGACGATGGATGCCAGAAAACGTATGTAGAATAAAAGTGCGAGAGGAATAAAAGCGAGAACTGGAATGAAAGGTATAGATTAGGCATCCAATAAAAAAAAAAAAAAAAAAAAAACCTGACCTAACCTGACCTAACCTGACCTAACCTGACCTAACCTGACCTAACCTGACCTAACCTGACCTAACCTGACCTAACCTGACCTAACCTGACCTAACCTGACCTAACCTGACCTAACCTGACCTAACCTGTTTCTTGGATGTCTTTTGCCATTTTTCTTATTTCCATGACGAGGGGATTGAGAGAGCAGGCGCCTGTCACTGCCTGAAGTGCCGCTTTTGAGTCGCTGTATATCCCGAACGATAAGCCTCGGCTGCCAAGCACTTCCTCCATAGCACCGTGGATTGCGAAAAGCTCAGCCTGGTAGACGGTGCAATAGGACGACAGCTTGAATTTTTTGGATTTGGTCTCGGCGGCATCCGTCCATAAGGTCAGGGCCGCTCCGACTTTCCCTTCAATTTTGCTGCCGTCGGTGAATATTTTTACGGGATGTTTCGTTTCCTTTACTTGTTCCTCGTCCACCAGGTTTTCAAACTGCAGTTCAACGCGTCTCGCTGGATGTGGGATGTCTGCAAATGAAGCTCTCCGCTCGATCTCCCCGCCCTCCGGTACAGGCATATAATTATATTCGATATCTGCTAATGTAATAAGATAAATATAGGTAAATAGTAAAATGTAAAAATTATGTAGATTTAGGAAAAGTAGATTGTTAAGTAGTAATTAAGTTTTCTCTATAAAAATATAATAAAGGATGAAAACCCCTAATCCCCATGTTAGGGAATAGCTCGCGGGCCCGGTCCTTGCACCGGGACAGGAAAAAAAAAAAAAAAAAAAAACCTGACCTAACCTGACCTAACCTGACCTAACCTGACCTAACCTGACCTAACCTGACCTAACCTGACCTAACCTAATCAGGGCTATGTGGCAAGATGGCCGAGAAATCGGCAGTAAGAAAGCGAAATTCGCATCGTTCTGCACAGTTTACCAAGCCGAACTATGGGCCCTGGTGAAGGCGACCGACTTGGCCCTCGAGCGCTCGGCAGCGAAGGTAAGGATCTTCTGTGATTCTAGGTCGGCGCTCGAGACAGTCGCGGACGGAGTCTCCCTTCACCCCCTAGCCGTGAAAATTAGAGAAAACATTAGCACAGCAACTTCTCGCAGCCAGAAAATTGATTTTTTTGGGTTAAGGCTCACGTGGGGTTGGAGGGAAACGAGAGGGCAGACGTTCTCGCCAAAGACGCAGCACTGGGGCTCAAGCGGAGGCCGGATTACGACCAGTGTCCGATATCATTCGTCAAGCGTCAAATCCGTCTGGAGACGCTTGACAAATGGAATCGTCGATACAGAAATGGTGACACAGCAGGCGTCACAAAAATTTTCTTCCCAGACGCGTTGGAGGCGTATAGGACAATTAAGAAGATCGAGCTGGACCCTACCTTGGTCCAGGTAATGACCGGACACGGCGGGTTCTCCCAGTACTTACACCGATTTAAGTGCAGGGAGAGCCCGGCGTGTATCTGCGAACCGGACAAGGAGGAATCCATACTGCACATGCTGACGGAGTGTCCGGTGCACGGGAAGGAGAGGCAGGAAATGGAGGCTGAAATGGGCGTAGATATAACGGCGGAAAATATAAGTATAATAATGAAAGACAAAAGGAATAGAGAAACATTCTTGGACTTCAGCAAACTTATAGCAATAAAAGCTATAAAAAGAAATAAATAAAAACCCGACGCATTGTACTTTAGGTATACTAGTAGTTATATAAGCGAGACATTGAAATAAAGATATATTAGTATAGCTAGAATAATCTCTGTTAAACACACAGAGAACAGAACACGAGACGATGGATGCCAGAAAAAAGTATGTAGAATGAAAGTGCGAGAGGAATAAAAGCGAGAACTGGTATGGAAAGTATAGATTAGGCATCAAAAAAAAAACCTAACCAGGGAGAGCCCGGCGTGTATCTGCGAACCGGACAAGGAGGAATCCATACTGCACATGCTGACGGAGTGCCCGGTGCACGGAAAGGAGAGGCAGGAAGTGGTGAAAGTGGAAAGTTTAGCTATTTGTAAACGCATTTTTCGTATTTGACTCACCAGCGTCAACAGTATTGTATGAAAATAAAACAACAATTCAAAACATTTACGTAGTATTTTTCCTACATAATCAATTATTTACTATTACTTTACTTTTGTGATTACATTGAATAAATTTATCTATACTTATAATAAAACTGTAACGGGTCGAATTCTGTACATTGAAGATACTTTGAAAAAATTTTTGGGGCACTCCATAGTCGATACTGATGGCGAAACTGCATTTTTTTTCTTTCATGTCTGTCTGTCTGTCTGTCTGTCTGTCTTTCTGTATAGGGATCACGCATCACGCCGAAACTACTGATTCAATTCAGCTGAAACTTGGCATGATTTTAGTTTATACTAAGGACATTGCTGTAGGCTACTTTTGATCCCCAAACTCTGATCGGTTTTCTTGCGGGAGGGGATGAAAGTCAGAATGTGTATTTGGTTGTAACTCATGTTTGCGTTGTTTAATTTCATTAATTATTTTTTTGTTAGAAAGAACACATTTTTTATATTGTCCCGTCAAAATTTGAACAATATCGGTCTGTTGGTTCGGAAATTACACAAATATTAAATAATAACGACACGCGCGGCGCGTTCAGTACATACT
Organism: Ectropis grisescens; assembly: GCA_017562165.1. Classification (NCBI taxonomy): domain Eukaryota; kingdom Metazoa; phylum Arthropoda; class Insecta; order Lepidoptera; family Geometridae; genus Ectropis; species Ectropis grisescens. Next base: position 25,605 of record JADLOZ010000290.1, read on the forward strand.
AACTTCTAAGTATTCTGTGTATCACAGACGATCCACAGAATATCTAGATTTCTAGATTCTAGATTCTAGAAAGTGCCCACGTGATCGCGTCACTTCGTCTTGGATGACAGAATAATTGTCAAAAATATATTTTTGTGTGGAAAAACAAACATCATTCGGTTATAATCGACCTCAAACAAGGAGGATGTTCTCAATCGGGTTGCATGTTTTTTTATTTGGTTTTATTTTACGCGATAACTCCGCTAATTGTTAGTTGATTTTGATAATTCCTTTTTTGTTTTGTAGAAAATACTTCAGAGGTGATCTTAGATATCGAAAACAGGGAAGTAGTTTTTCAAATATCAACAAAAAACTAAAATTAAAAAAAAAACAGCTTAGATTTATCTATACGACATAAGGTATATGCACATGTACCTTCTTATAAAAATTTAGTCGAATGACATAATTAAATTACCTGTCATTGAAGTAGATTTTTGTATTTTGGAGAAAACATATCAGCATAATAAGTAGCAGCATAAACAACCCATTAAATGTTCCCATTGCTGGGCGTCGGGGCCTTCTCTCGCAAGGAGAGAGACAAGGCTATAATCCACTACGCTGGCCAAGTGTCGGTTGGTGGATGACATATGACTAAGAACTTAGATTATAGGTAGATTTCGGTTTCTTCACGGTGTTTTCCTTCACCGTTTTAATTACCGGCATTACGAACATGACTCTGATAAGATAGTGGTGCGCGTGGTTTTGAACCCTGGGTCTCCGGATCGACAGTCGCCGTTCTCCCGACCAGCCGTAACTTATTAGAAAACGTATTATTTCAATCCAAATACTGTTTAAAATTTAAAGGTTGTGTTCAACAAGCTTCGGTGACCGAAGCAGACCGTTGTTAGGGTTCCGTACACAAAGGGTAAAAACGGGACCCTATTACTGAGACTTCGTTGTCCGTCCGTCTGTCCGTCTGTCACCAGGCTGTATCTTAAGAACGATGATAGATAGACAGTTGAAATTTTCGCAGATGATGTATTTCTATTGCCACTTTAATCATGGCGGAACGTATCAAGTGATCGGGTTGAAATTTTGGAATAGAATTAGATTAGTCTGGAAGAACACATAGGCTAAACATGGCCTATGTATAAGTACTCTATGTATTACGTAATAAACATCCAAACAGTGACATTCATAATATTTACAGGACAACGTTGGAACGGCTGAACATATTTGGATGGAATTCGAAACACACGTAGTTTGAACTCAGAAATAGCAAATCGGTTACTTATAGGTTACTGTGACGTAGGAAAGACTAAGCAAATTTGGTAGAAAATTGAAACAAAAATAACTCAGAGTCTGAAATACCACATTTATGTATTTATTACCTATCAACCTGAAAAGAAGCATGGGCCCTAAGGAAACAAATATTAACTATCACGTCAAAACGGCACAACGATATGGGTTGACATACGAAAGACATATAGTTTAGAGTCTAAAATTTCACATGGGCTAATAAATCTACATTTTAATTTAATCCCATATTAATATAAGCATATATTTTCGTCAGGAACTTGATGTGATGGTAAGGTAAAAGCCAAAAATGAAAAATATTGATTGGTGATGGTGATGAAAATGGTGATTTGCGTTCACAATCAAAATAACAAGCAACATAATATTCTCATTAGACGGCGCTAATGCCAGTTTAAATCTAAAAGCACTAAAGGCCATTTAAATCGATGTTTTGCTATTGTGGTATGTATTTTTTTCTTTCATCACTAGGTGGCGTTACTGGTATTCTAAATTGTACTAATAAGTTTTTGCTGCTAAAAGGATTATGATGCCAAATTTTGATTCTTTCGTTCTTGATTTTTTTCTGTGTTACCTACAATTAAATTTATACATTAACATTTCACTAGGACTTGGCTTAGATTTACGGGTTCAACTTGCTTGAATATCATTAAAACTCAAAATTTTTATTATTTTGATTCCACACAAGCTTCGTTAAAATTTTTACGCCGGCGAAGTCGCGGGTAACAGCTAGAAAACAGCTTGCGGATGAAAATAAACAGGTAAGTAGGTTGAATCAGATCATGCACATTAGCTTCAGACTTTTCATAATGTATCCTATAAAAATCCTACAAACTTAACACTTGCGGCTATGTTCGATACTACGAAACCTTACTAAGTATGTTTGATTTTGTTTAAAAAAAGGAAAAATGAAGATGATAAAAAATTAAATAAATTTTTGTGTGGAAAAACAAATTCACTCAAACTCAAAGGTTTTTCAATGACTACTTATCCAAATATTTGACGCTCGATACTTCCAATTAATGTATAAGTCAGTAACATCTGCTTACGCGAACGAAGTAGCGGGTTCAGCTAGTATTTTATAAATGAGACTATTTTATTTACAAATCCCAAATACATAAATTACAACAACCTATCGATAAAATCAGGTTTTGTCGAAAACTTTCGTGTCGTGATTTTATCGATGATTGTTGATAGTCAAGGAACATCCCTAGTTGTTTTTATGGCTCGTTGGCTCGTCGTCGGCGTCGGATTTCAAGCGGTGCTTTTTTGTTTACAATGACTAATCTCAAGTTATTTCAAAACATTGGCTACTGATTTAGGCAGTATAAATACTAGTTCCTTACTTTGCATATGAATATTCGTTTATTTCCTGACATCTAACCCACAAAACGCTCTTGAAAATTTACACAACGTAAACAAATAAAATACTCAATGATGGCTTTATTTACGTATTCTTAGTAGATAGGAGATATATCAAAGAGTTCATTATCGTTTACAGAAACAAAAACTATACTTTCGTTGTTGAGTAATGATTTTTTTTGTGTGACGTCACGACGCCGACGGCGTCGTCTGTGATCGTCCCGCGGCTGAGAAGCTAGAGACATGTTGATAAATATTATAAATATGAAAACAGTGATCAGAGGTGACGAGCGTCCCAACATGCGCGACTAATATCGAGGTTCAATTCCTATTTTGTTGGTAGCTTTTTTTTCGAGACTTAATGAGCGGTTAAGCAGACGGCTTCATAGTGTTAATTTTGTGTCACAGGTGCGCGCGCATCTTAAAATTTCACTCTCATCATTTTTTCATAACGCGCCTAAAGAAGTATAACTTCAAAACCTAACCTAACCTAACATGACCCCACTTTACCGTCAATTTGGCTGCCGTCAGTAAAGATCTTGACTGCATGATCTATGTTGGCTTCCACGCTTTCGCGATCCACCAGACATGCGTACTCTAGGCTTATAAGTTCAGCTGTATGAGGAGTATCTGGAAACGCCGGGAGTCGTTCGATTTCTCCATCTCTCAGCACTTTCTTCGCTTCATGTAGGGCCGCGGCCTCTTGTATTCTAAGGTCGAAGGGTAGTATCCCAGCCAGCACCAGCTCCGAGTTTAGGGAGACCGTTCGATGAGCTTTGCACAATTTTT
>JADLOZ010000265.1:0-28865 GCA_017562165.1 Ectropis grisescens
TACGTACTGTTACAGAAATTTATTAAATGGGTGAGCGCCTATGCAATTTCAAAACACTCCACTTCCCCATACACACCGGGTTGAAATCGTTCCGCAGGTCTCGAGAGGTCCGTGGAACTGACAACACGTCATGGACACGGCGGCATGTAAACGACTTCCACGAAATAACTAATGCTCCGAAAGTGAATAGATTCAAAAGTTAAAGCTTACCTATCAGTCCAGCATTCTAGAGGTATAACAGACAGTTTATTTAGGTAACTTATCTATGCCCATAATAAACTTTGTAACGGGTCGAATTTGTACATTGAAGATATTTTGAAAATTTTTTTTTTGGGGCACCCATAGTCGATACTGATGGCGAAAATGCATTTTTTTCTTTCATCTCTTGTCTGTCTGTCTGTCTGTCTTTCTGTATAGGGATCACGCATCACGCCGAAACTACTGATTCAATTCAGCTGAAACTTGGCATGATTTTAGTTTATACTAAGGAAATTGCTGTGGCTGCGCTTTTGATCCCCGTACCTGATCGGTTTTTTTCTTGCGGGAGGGGTGAGAATCCAGAATGTGTATTTGGTTGTAAATCATGTTGGCGTTGTTTAATTTCGATTAATTCTTTTTTGTTAGAATGAACACATTTTTATTGTTCCGTCAAAATTTGAGACAATATCGGTCTATTGGTTCGGAAAATTACACGAAAGATTAAATAATAACGACACATGGCGCGTTCGGTACATACTAACTTCTAAGTATTCTGTGTATCACAGACGATCCACAGAATATCTAGATTCTAGATTCAAGAAGTGCCCACGTGATCGCGTCGCGTCGTCTTGAACGACAAAATAATTGTCAAAAATATATTTTGTTATTGGAGAAAGGAGGAGGATTGAGAACATCCTCTTCAAACAAGGAGGATGTTCTCAATCGGGTTGCATGTTTTTTTTTATTTGGTTTATTTTACACGATAACTCCGCTAATTGTGAGTTGATTTTTTTGATAATTCTTTTTTTTTGTTTGGTGAAAAATACTGAGAGGTGATCTTATATATCGAAAACAGGGAGCCAGTTTTCAAATCTCAACAAAAAAACAAATATCAGCTTGATTTATCTGTATTTAGTTAGTCGAACGACAGAATTAAATTACCTGTCATTGAAGTAAATTTTGTTCTTTTGAAAACATATCATATAAACAACCCATTAAATGTTCCCACTGCTGGACGTCGGGGCCTTTTCTCGCAAGGAGAGACAAGGCTATAATTCACCACGCTGGCCTAGGTGTCGGTTGGTGAGATGTCATATGACATGTGACTTAGAACTTAGATTCTAGGTACATTTCGGTTTCTCACGATATTTTCCTTCACCGTTTAATTACCGGCATTACGAACATGACTGTGAAAGATAGTGGTGCGCGTGGTTTTGAACCCTGGGTCTCCGGATCAACGAATCGGCGGCGTTCTCCCTACTAAGTCAGCTGTAGCTTACGAGACCAGCCGTAACTTAACGTATTATTTCAATCAAATACTGTTTAAAATTTAAAAGTAGTGTTCAACAAGCCGGTAACTTGAAGCAGACCGTTGATAGGGTTCCGTACCTGACTTAAGCTGTCCGTCCATCCTTCCGTCTGTCACCGACTGTATCTCCAAGAACGGTGATAGCTAGACAGTTGAAATTTTCACAGACGATGTATTTCTACTGCTGTTTAACAAAAAATACTAAAACTAAAATAAATATTTAAGAGGGGCTTATTTCCATACAACAAACTTGACTTTTACCGTTTCTTGCTCGATACTAATAACGTACCTGTCACTGGTTGACGCTTTTCACTATTCACATAATATTAGGTAAGTTTTATGTTTCTTTAAATGTAGTAATTAAAATAAAATACATTTTAAGGGGCTCCCATACAATAAAATCATTTTATTTGCTAATGGTTCAGAACCCTTTGCGCGAGTCCCACTGGCATTTGACCGGTTTTATTTTTCAAAAATTTTGTAATATCCTATCCTTTCCTAATATTATATAAATATGTCAATATTTAAATTTTGCTGCTGCTATTACGTTGGAATGGCTGAATGTATCGAGTTAAAATTTGAAACATATTCTTGGCTTAGCTTAATGTAACACATAGGGACATAGATAAGTAACTATACATAGGCATTGTTTGGCCTATGTGTTCTTCAGACTATAATCTAATTGTATTTCAAAATTTCAGCCTGATCACTTGATACGTTCCGCCATGATTAAGTAACAAACATCCAAAGCATTGACATTCATAATATTTACAGTTACAGGACAACGTTGGAACGGCTGAACATATTTGGAAGGAATTCGAAACACACGTAGTTTGTAATCAGAAATAGCAAATCGGTTACTGTGACGTCGGAAAGACTAAGCAAATTTGGTGAAAATTGAAACAGATAACTTATAGTCTGAAATACACACATAGTTTAGAGTCTAAAATTTCACATAGGGTCTAAGTCTATATTTTGGTTTAACTCCATATTAATCATAATAAGTATATATTTTTGTAAGGAACTTGATGTGATGGTAAGGTAAAAGCAAAAAATTAAAATGTATGCACCCGTTTTAGTGTAGATAATACAGGTGATTTGCGTTCACAATCAAATAACAAACAACATTATATTCTCATTAGATGGCACTAATGCCAGTTTAAATCTAAAAGCACTAAAAGGCAATTTAAATCAATGTTTTGCTATTGTGGTATGTATTTTTCTTTCATCACTAGGTGGCGTTACTGGTATTCTAAATTGTACTAATAAGTTTTTGCTGCTAAAGGTTTTGATGCTGAATTTGGATTCTTTCGTTCTTGGCTTTTTCTGTGTTACAATTAAATTCATACATTAACATTTCACTAAGACTTGGCTTAGATTTACGGGTTGAACTTGCTTGAGTACCTATCATTAAAACTCAAAATTTTAATATTTTGATTCCACACAGGCTTCGTTCAAAAATTTTACGCGGGCGAAGTCGCGGGTAACAACTAGAAAACAGCTTGCGGAAAAAGAGAAATGGTAATCAGATCATGCACATCAGCTTCAGAATTTTCGTAATGTATCCTATAAAAATCCTACAAACTTAACACTTTGCGGCTATGTTCGATACTACGAAACCTTAATAAGTATGTTTAATTTTGTTTAAAAAAAAATAATAAAGATGATAAATTAAATATTTTTTGTGGGAGGAAACAAATTCACTCGGTTTTCAATGATTACATAATGCAAATGTTTTGACGTACGATACTTCCAACTAATTTACACTATAAGTTAGTAACATTTGCTTACGCGAACGAAGTAGCGAGGTTCAGCTAGTCATAAATAAAGTTTATTTTCGTTGAGGATATGTTTTTCACATATGGATATAATGGCCAGTCTGTTCAAGCGGATACGTTATACCACACTCAATGCCACAAGTAAATTGTGTTTTAATACACAACAACATTAACACTTTTAAACAAGTGGTGCCTTTACCAGCTAAAACCACAGTATTCCATCTCATACATTTGGAGGAATAAGAGGACGCTCTTCCATTCATTTTACATTATCTAGGCTTACTTTACGGACGCTTCGTCGTCAGCGTACTTACATACTCAAGGCACGTTTGACCATCTCGCAGACCAACTAATAAGCGCATAGATCTACCACGTCACGATAGGCAATCTCAGTCGACCAGAATACGAGAATCCACCGAGTTGGAAAGTTGTCGCCTGAGTTCTAGTGAGTAATACACCACGAGAAGGTCTAAGCTACGTACAATGGAGGGCGTAGCTGATACATTCCACGGCACTTTTGTTCTTTTCATGTTAAGCATTGACTCTTACCCATTCGCCTAAGGGGATGATTAATTTTGTCTGACTTGCCACCAAACTGGGCTGGACATGTCTGCCGCATGTCAGATGCTCACTGGGCCAAAATCACTACTCAGTGGAAGCCCGATCGCAAACGACGATGCGGCAGGCCAAAGAAACTCTGGCGGGATGACCTTGACGGCTATTCAAAACACTGGGAAACATTAAGTCAAGATAGATATATGTATAGATAGGGGAGGCCTTTGCCCAGCATTGGGACAGTATAGGCTAATAATTATAAATAATTGCCATCAAAAAATGTGTGTGGTAGCTAAAAGCACTAAGCAGGAAGCACTTCAAAATTATACATTTGTACGTGCTGAAATACTAAAATGTGTGAGATTCGATCCCTCTAGCGTTGTTGCCACTAAACTACCTCATCTTATACATTCGACCACAATCTCACTAAATTGAATGGCAAAGCAAACTACTACGAAGCTGGATATAACCAGTTCCATTCCCTGTTTCCCTCGGCCGGTGACACATTACTATTGCATTATGCAATCGGAGACGCGCTGCATAATTGAGTACTTATCTCGGCTGTCGTAGGTTTGATCACCTGCCGCTTGGCTCACCAGGATTGACATGAGATTATCAACATCTGCATATTGTGATAACATCTATAATGGGAATAAGATTGTTGGGCTACAGAATCGATTTAGTTTTCTCTTTAATTTCAATTTTTAAAAGAAAATCTATTGTAAAGGCTTAGCAATTAGAAACATAGACAATTAATAGGGTTGATGACTAGGTCAATAATACACCATCCTCATTAGTTCGTAAAGTAGATTATGATGAAAAAATATGAGGCACGTATTTTTGTTTTATCATAACAGATATTAATATTAAAATCGACAATGATATACCATCGTCATTCCATCTAGTCTCAGGGTGTCCTACGTTTGCCGATTCGTGGTCTCCACTCAAGAACACGTCTACTCCAACGGTTATCGTATAGCTGAGGATAGGGCTGGTGGCGAGCCATGGGAGAGGCCTTAATCCAGCAGTGGACTAAGATAGGCTGATGATGATGATGATGATGATACACCATCAAACTTCCGGGGTGGGGCGTTGTGACTTCAAGTTCACATAGAGTCCACAGAGTTGACGTCAGTTGAAATTTCTAGCACACTATAATAAAAGCACTGTGTCACTATGCTGTTATGTGGCAGGCATGTTGCTTACCATCACATGTTCTGCTTGTCTTATATAAACAACAAAAAACTTGAGGTTCAGTTCTATGTATGGTACACCCCTAAAATTTTTGTTTTTTTTCCTATTTTTGGATCAAAATCTTAATGCGGTTCACAGATTACATCTATTTACCAGGTTTCAATAGTATAGCTTTTATAGTTTCGGAGAAAAGTGGCTGTGACATACGGACGGACAGACATACAGACATGACGAATTTATAAGGGTCCGTATTTTGCCATTTGGCTACGGAACCTAAAAATATAGATAGATAGATAAACTCTTTATGGCATAACAAAACAAACAACTTAAAAAACAATCTTAAAATATAGTAGCAAATGGCGACCTTATCGCTAAAAGCGATCTCTTCCAGGCAACCAAGGGATGGAAAGAAGTTAAAGTATAGAAAGACGGGAGTAATCAAATAAAGAGTTATTTGATTCCTTAATATAAAAATAAATAAATTAAGATACTAATCATTGACTAAAATAAAATAGACATACATTCTAATAATAATACATGCTAATACATAAACGTCTTGCGGCTGATGATGATGATGATGAATACACAAATAATCTTATTACGTATACTAATACATCCTGATATGCATAAAATATATGTAGGTACTGTATTTAATAATCTAATTGACGGACTCAAAAAAACTGTTTTTAGTCATCATGTTATTATTAACATAGTTTAAAACGACCTTTTTTTAGAATACCGTATGTTGCAAATATAGTTATATATTGGGCCACAGGTGGTGTTAGTATTTCATTTCGTTAAAGATATTTGATCAGCATACCTCAGAGTTATTACTCGTAGTTTGGCATATTTTCACTCATCTATCACTCATTATATTCACGCTTCATTTGCTTTGTTCGGTTATGACGCGTGTGAAATTTCATCAGTCAAAAATAATGCAATTTACATAATTTCATATTGAATTTAGTGGTAAAATTCTAAGGCGACTTTCACTCTGACCTACCTAGTGTGAAAGTTGTTTTTTAAACAAGTTTTTGTTTGGTTGACGTTTTTTTCCTCTATATTACTAATTTAATTTAACTAAATATTTGTTCGTTATTTACTGACTTATTTCAGACAGAACTTATTTTAAACAGACATCCGATTCTTAACATGTTCTAAGTACCTTGTTAATTATTTTCTACGCTTAAGGATGCTATCAAAGTATGTATTTTCTTTTTGAGATTTTTTTACGAATTTCGCTAACGCTGAGGCACGCTAGATATGTGAACCTAAAGTCTTTCGAATTATGCGTCATCCAATCCGCATTGTAACACAGTGATGGATTATGGCCTCTATATGTATACAAGAGAAGTCCCAGTTGGAGCATTTAGTAGTCTTATGCTTATGAATAATCTCTAGTATCAATAAATTCTGGATCAAACAGTCGCTGAAAACAAAGCCTTTTATAGAAATGAAGCTAATGAAGGCAGGAATACAAACACGGTCGCTACATTCGCCGAGCACGTCCGTGGATTGATGGTCCTGTTCCGAGTAGTTTGTCAGCCGTCGATCCATCTTGCGCGATCATTCGTCAGCGCCGCGACCGTGTATCGGCCGCTGACGCGCTGTTGCTTTGAGAACGTTTGTGTGACTAATGATTGTATGTTCGCTTCTGTTTACTTCAAAATGGAAGAAGCTTGCACTGTAGCTTCCTAAATTATGTTTTGAAGTGTAAAATACTTTAGGCGCTGAGACAAAATTTTCGTGGGCTGTGAAATGAATTTTACCGCCACGCTCGGGTATGATAATAATTTCCGGATGAACTCGGGACGCTAGAGCGAGAAACAAAACACAGTGAACAAGCGCGTCAGAGCAAGAAATATATTATAGTCCCTGTTTATTATAATTATATCTTTTTATACCGACATTAACTTCTATTTACTTACCACACTAATGTCATTAATTGAACTTGTCACTAAATATTAATGCCTTGACAGCGTGAATGTAAAACTGAAGAAATCAGAAAAGCTTACACATGTCATGGGCCCGCTAGTATACAACATGTTGCCAGATAGCATCGCTGGGGCTCTTAGCCTTGCGTCGTTTAAATCTCGCCTAAAGCGATGGCTTATTGAGCAGACATTCTATGATTTTCAAATGCTAAAAGTACAGAAGCCATAGTAATTTAAAGTTTAAATTAAAAATGTTGCACAATATCCATTTTCTCATCAATAGTCTTTATTATTCATCAATATTATTATTTTCTTTGACATTTGCTATGATTTAATTTTAATTATAATAAGACAATTTTATATTATTATTATTATTTTCATTTGTTGACTTGTAACTGTGTTTTGGTATCAATAAAAACTATGAACTATTGTTAAATTTACATTTCACATCTATTGCAAAAAAGGTATTGTTGTAATAAACTCGTATTACTGTTTTATCACAGCACTTACTCTACGTAAACACACAAAATGATACCTATTTTCATAACAGCACTTACACATACATTTTAAACACAACATATTAGCGAAATATCTCTAAAATAAATAAATAGCAAACACTAAAAATTTGCTAGTCAAACCCTATTTCGAACCGCGTAATTTTTTTTTTTAAATTTATTCTTGGCCATAGGTACTAATCATTTCGCTACATGTTGTTCTCGTGTTGCTGTGCTTACTTGGTAATTTTCAATTTAATTTTGAATTATTTAGTGTCCTTAAATATAAGTATATTATTATTAGTTTTCACTTCTTCCGTGCGGTCTTAAGCGCACACATTTTAGTTTCTTTCGGCATTAGTTCTACAAGTACTCTCTCAAGTTTGAAGATATCAAAATTATAAGCATCAGGAAAACTCACTCAGCCAACGTTTTCTACAGCGCAAGCAAGCAGCCCGCTATATGTTCCACATATGTACTCGAAGCTTTCTTCTCGCAAGAAGGGAGTCAAGGCCATCATAACCCACCACGCTGATCCATTACGGGTTGAAGGATGACGCATGACCTCAGTTTCTTCGAACATGACGGGATCCTTGTTATGTTTTCCTTCACTGTTCAAAGTTTTAACTTGTACATTTGCATTTGGAAAAATAATCAAAGGTGCAAACGAGAATAGAACTTCTGACCTTGGAATTGTGAATCACACATTCTACTCACTAAGCCACTATGGCTTCCTCAAATTTGGCCTTACCAGCACTTAATTTGGAAGATGTTTAATTGAATAAGAGCAAATCAACTGAATTCCTTTGTTACAGAGCTAAGTAATCTCATTACAGTTTAAAGTTCTTTAACTTTTGTCCCACGGGAACTGCGTTGCGATAGGAAACGCAACATCATATTATACTTTAGCTAAAGACTGTGTATTGGTCACTTACGACGACACGAGCAGGACAGGTACGTGATGGTAGCGCACGCACGCAAGCACGTCTGCTCATAAAAGTACAGTGTCACACATATACACAGTACTATTGAAACATGAGAGTCTAAATCATTACCTAGCACTGCACTATGCTCTTCACCATATAAAATGATTTGTCTCTGTGTGCTGTGATTTGCTCTAGAAACGTTGTCTTTACCGGAGAACAGATGTTTGCACATTACTACTTGGCTGTAGGATACCTAGCAAAGCTGTGTTACTGCTCCAGGCAGACTATAAAGACTCTTACCACTACCGGGAACAAATTTTAAAGATATTTAACTAAATACTCCATTTCAGTCGCTAACAAATAATACCATAACTAACATATTTTTATCGGCGGCTTACTTGATCGATTTTATATAAAAATTTGTAACCAAAAATCTAAATTGGTTCATCCACGTCATACTTGTACTTATAACATCTAGTCATTTTTTGCTTCGTGTACTAGTAAATCATTACCCTCCACCCTGTCCAGCTATTCATCGTCTAATCTCTCGGAAGCACCAGTGCGTAAATAAATTCCGTAGCCTATAAAAAATGTACAACGACCATAACGTCGGTAATGCCCGCATCGGGTATGCGACGCGAGACGTCCCCGTTCCGATCGCTCGATCGCCGCTTACTTCTTTAAACTGCTTACAGCCTGGTACTTAGGAGTTGTTACTTTGTACTGACGAGTGGATAGTTATTTTTGTTGTTGTTGCTATTTCACTGGTTTTTTGACGTGACAACTTCTACTAAATTAATGAACGCTGGATGCATGCACAAAAAAGTGTCCCGTTATGCTCATTGTCCCGTTACGATCATTGTAAGCTTATGTCGCATCTATCAATGTTTTGTTATTATGACGTCTTCACGTTAAACTATCGTCCGTAAACCAATTGCCTTTACAGACAACCAATTTTTTATAGCATAGAGTGACGAGACGAGCAGGACATGTACCTGATGGTAAGCAGCATGCCTGCACGGTGACACGCAGCTATTGGAACATGAAAAGCCCAAGTCATTACCTAGCACTGCACTGCGCTCGTCACCCAGAGATCTAAGATATTTTATCTCTAAGCCCTGTAATTTATTTGAAAATAAAGCCCTTCAAACCGGAACACAGTAATGTTTGCACAATACTACTTGGCAATATAATGACTGAAAAAGTGTGGTACTTCCCCATGCGGACTCTGCCAAGAGTCCTACCACTACAACTACTTACTTTACATTATATTAATATATTATTTCTCTGTTGGTGTAAAAACTACTATTTATAAAAATGTTTTAGTTTATTTTACTTTATTTTTAGTGTTATTATTTACGGGATATTAAAGGTGGTTAATTGTGGAGCAAGATTTCAGTATGTTGATACAGCTACAGCAGTTATTGAGCAAAACTTTACCCATAAACATGGTGCATGAAATCCAAATATCCGAATTCGCTATACGTTTAATCAACTCTGAATCTGAAATCATGCAGACATACCAAATTATGCAATCTTTACAGTAACTGGCTGACATAGTCATATGCTGAAACCGAGGCACATTTACTGTGACTGATGCATTATCATTTATGTACATAATATCCCGCATCGGTCATTCGAAGTGAGGCGTCGTCCGTTCCGATCGTTTCATAGGTCCTTACTTCTTTGAACTGCTTACAGCCTGGTACTTACGAGTTGTTACATTGTATCACAGATTACACACTAGACGAATGGTTATTTTGACGTGAGAACGTCGAATAAATCGATGAACATCGGCTGCATGCACGAAAGTGTCCATGCAGCCCGTCGCTATGTCCCGTTACAATCATTGTCCCGTTACGCTCATTGTGCGTTTGCGCCGCATCTATCAATGTTTTGTTAATGACGTTTTCACGTGTCAAAGTTGTCAATGACTTTACAGACAACCAATTTTTTTTGTGAACACTTCTTTAGCCACTTAATATGGCACAATAATGGAACTTGGATGGTATTGTCAGGAGGGCGTGGGGAAATTGGGCATCGGCTGGTTTGACCCTGGTTGACTTGATGACGGCGTTAGTTCCCATTTTGGGCCACGTGCCATTATTTCCGTGTAAGGATATAGACAAAGAGTTTACATATACTACGTATAGAGTTAGCACAAACGCTTTACACCAAAATAACGGCTAGCATCTTTTTTACTTTGTCGCTCTTGTGGAAGTGTCATACTTTTGTCGGGCCTCATAACTCTGTTGCTATAGAAAGTATCCACGTCATCTGCTTACGATTGACACAAAGAAACCGTGAGAAAAATCTAACTCTATACGTAGTGTATGTAAACTTTTTGGGTATGGACTATAGAGCTAAGTCTTATGTATAAGTTCGCGTTACGACATGCAAATGCAAATTATGTATAGCGCGTACTACTCTGATTCCGGTTAAACTAGTTACTTACTTATTACTCTGATTTCGATAAAATTAAATATGATTACATCTCAATTAAAATCTACATATAATTGGCGATTACAAATTTACAAGTTCATAGTAGTGAAAAGACTCTTTGCAGAGTCCTCCTGGGGAAGTACCACACCTTTGCCAGTTATTCTACTGCCAAGCAAAGCAAAGTAGTACAAACATATCTGTGTTCCAGTTAGAAGGGCAATGTTTCCATAGAAACTATTGGGCTAAGATATAAACACCTTATTTCTCCAGATGTACATGTTGCTTACCATCAGGCACATGTCCTGATAGTCTTGTCACTCTTTATTTAAAAAAAGAACTTAAAGTAATTATAAGGCCCCACAATAAAGTTCATAAAAATACTCAAAAGTAAACAACATAATAAGTGATGTTATTTAAATTGTATATTATAAAATCGTGCAAAATCAAACATTGGTATTATTCAAAGCAACGAACGCCTCGAATCTTTTGAAACTTGTGCATGCAAAATGCAAACCGAGCATTATTCGAATATTCTAACTGATCCACTTATCTGCATGACTAGCTGATGCCTCGCGACTTCGCACGTATTAGGTGCCATTGCGAAACTAATTTTGTTTTGCTTCTTAAAACAAAGAAATTTAATAAAGTTAGTAATTACTATTTTACTAATGACAAATTATTTATTGTATAAAAAATACATACATACAAATTTATACATAAATACATTGTTCTATAAAATCTATTCAATTTATGCTCTTTTGCCACAACCCGGCCCCAGCTCAGCATAACGCCGGTTGGATCCGACCGGCGCTGGTCTTCCGCTGGTGCCGGCTTATGACTATTATTTTTACATGTTTCTACCCGTCTATTCGTTTTAAAACTATATTTTGGTATATTCTAGATTCTGATTCTTGATCATCTAGACTATCTAATAGTATGGCTCAATACTGAACATTTAACGTAATTAAATGGTGAAACGAGAAGACTTTCAGTCCTTCACGTATATTGGAGGTCAAGAATAACTTAAGCTTAACATTATCCGTGAATATGGAGCAAGAAACTACATCAAAATATCCGTATTCTTCATTACTACAGTCTGTTTTGGAGCTACGATTGTGCAGAAGAAAATAAATTGCAACCCTTACAGAAACCAACTGGTGATGAAATCTGAAATCCCAGCCGGAGAGGGACGGAATCCTATGCACAAACTTCAACCTCTCGTGGGGCGCTTTGAGAAGTTTGTAAGGAGAGAATGAATTCGAAAATGACTAGGTACCTATACTATCTAGTCGAGCTGTCGCTCATTGAACGCGGGTTCTTGGACTCGAGGCGGGCTGCTGGCTAGAGCTTTCAACTCGAAGTCGATGGAAATGCGAGCAAGTGGGAGTGCGCGGCATTGGGGGTACTGACACGATCAAGTGAAGGCCGCGATGTTATTTGGTAGGCATGGCCGCTGATGCGGAACTGGATATATCTCTAGCTATGGTCGTAAGCTGGACTATATTCAGCTGACCATTTGTGTAAGCGAGATGCAGATTCAGATTCGCTCCTGTATGAGTACTGTTCGCACCTTTGGGATGGATCGGCTAAGTATCAGCTGGAGACTCTGGAATCGATTGAGAGACGCGCCAAAAGACTCATAGGCAATGACACTCTTGTGCGTAAAAGACTTCAAAGTCTTGATCATCGCCGCAAAATTGCTAGCTTATCGGTATTTTATCGGATACACTTCGGAGAGTGTGCAACTGATCTGCATGATCTAATTCCACCTTGCCCTTTCTTCTATCGGACTTCTCGTTCCACAAAAAGGCGACATCGTTTCATGGTTGATGTTCCAAAACACGAACGAAGCGATTTGACTCCACGTTTGTGATAAGAACGTCTAGGTTGTGGAATGCGTTGCCTGAGTGGGTTTTCCCCGATGGTTACAATCTTGGTGTCTTCAAATCGAGTGAATCGGTTTCTTCTAGGTAAGCACGCTCTATCGTAGATCGCATCATCGCTTAACATCAGGCGAGATGGTGGTCAAGTGCGAACCAAGTTAAAAAAAAAAAGATGCTCGATAGTGAGAAGTGAGGAAAAGTAAGAAAAAAAGCCTCTAGATCATGTGAAGAGGCAAAAATGGATAAGGGCTTGAAGAGATATATTCTGGCTTGATCGCGTCCCAACTTGAAAGCGCTGGGGTTTTGGATGCCTTCCCACGGCCATATGACCGCCCGGCATGCTATCTAAGGAAATACACTTCCGAGAAATTGGCGTGCCGCTGATTTGCGGCGCGTCACTGGAGCCAAATACGGCGATCCAATACCCAGGCCAGGTCAGCGAGTAGGGCCCGTAAGGATGTTAGCAGTAGCAGGGTTGCGGTCGAATGCAAAAATACTACCGTAACTCTGCAGCTAAGTCAAAGCAAGAGAAACGCGTGGAAGTTTCAGTCAGATTGATCACCACGCTAAGCACCTAGACGACAGACATGAGTAAATCCATTTGGCCCACAAATGTGACAAACATCTGTTAATTTTACGTTATAAACATACACTCCCATTTTTTTGTATTTGTCCAGATTTGCAAAGCTAAAATTGCCGCCGCACTGCAGACACGATATTCTGATAGAGTAAATCTAAGAACATAAAACAGGATGATGCAACAAAAAAAAAAAACGCAAAGTACCGTGTATAAGTGACAATCACAAATATTTTATCTGTATGAACTCAAAACTAAAAATAAAAGTTTATTTGGTTCAGACGGCAGACCATATTATGATGCTATCAATTAAAGCAATAAAGGAATTGAGTATTTTTACCTGCGACCAAAAATACCGATGTTATAAGTTTGAAGTTGATCTCTCTCTCTCTCTCTCTCTCTCTCTCTCTCTCTCTCTCTCTTTCTATCTCTTTCTCTGTGTGTGTCTGTGGCACGGTAGAGCTCAAATGGTACGACCGATTTCAATGCGTTTTTTTTTATTTAAAAGTAAGTTTCTGTGCGTTGGCTCTTAGCTATGTTTGGTCAGTGTTGATTTTCAAGAAGGCGGCCTCCACAAAATGGTGGAAAATATACTTTTAACTACTCCCTCAACATGGGTATCAAATGAAAGGCTTGGATTTTAAAATATACTGTACAAATTTCAAATTGAAGGTAGTCAGAGTCAGGGGTACTTACATCAAAAATTTTAATTTTGTTCTTGTTGTATTTTTGTAAGACCATTTGATCTCAACTTATTTTTGCAAGTATAATAAATTTATATTTAAATATAAGATGCTATAAATGGTCCGATGTTTGTTGCTCACTCACGTCAAAACGTCTAAACGGATCTTTATGAAATTAGGAACACACGTTAAAGTCTGGAATTGTACACAGACTACTTTTTGTCAAATGAAAATAACGAAAACAGAAACTGCGCAGGTAAAACTAGTGTAGTGTCACGGGAAATATGTTTTTATCCATAGCACTACCAGTAGTTCCACAGGAAAGTAAAATTTCCCATCACTCTACCAGTAGTGCCAAGTGGTAGTGTCAAAGGAAATAAACGAAACTGTGAGGTGCTGCTAGTATAATACAAGACAAATAATTCGATATTGGATAACATATAAAAACATCTATTTTTTTAACGACTACACAAATGTTGTTGTTTAAAAGTGAAAATGTGCCGGAAAACGAACACACGAGCCTCGAAGACACACGAGTAACTGGAAGGGTGACTGGGCGAGTGTAATATTCTCAAGAGCTGTGTGCTGAGGTTTCGAGTTCGCAGTCGTCTGGCTACGGCAGACGAGCCGCTACTCACTACTGCTCTGACAGTTCCAATTTCTCATGTCATATAATATGTATTGCATTTATTTTATGTAATCCTTGGGTAATATGGTGAACAGTAAAACTATAACCAAATGGAGTTGCTCTGAAAAGAAAGGGTTTATTTTATACCACAAAGTACACAGTTTTTAAACTTAGACAACAATGTTTAACATGAATTTTGAACATGAATTATTGAGTAACTCACCTGAAAAGAGAAACAACATTTAAAGCTAATGTTTAACCATTTCGTATTTCGGTTTTAAATTACAATTGTCCCTCGTTAAACTAACGTACCTTCTATCTATATTGTTGTATCTGTCAAAGACAAGAAGACTGCTAGCTTCATAGATTTAAATAAGTAGGTACACAGATAAATTATACATCTAAGTTTTACGAGGCAAATTCAAACCACAAACTAGTACCTAGGTGACTGAGCTTTGCTGTGACACTGGTTTAACACTGAGAATACTTAGATACCGGCAGAGAAAAGGCTCCCCAGTAATAGATTTTCTCAAAATTAGAAGGAACTTGAAAAAAAGTTAAGCCGTCTGGATTCGAACCCGGGCCTACTTCATGACCGCCCAACTTCCCGCCTGAGCTGATACTGTCGCGCAATGTTGCGAAATTTATTTTAATGTTTATATAACAGTTTATCATAGTATAAAAACGCGCCTAAAATGTGGTTATTTTTAATAAAAGTAAATAGATTAATCCTGTGATATAAAATCCTAGTTAAATCGATTAATCGTCCCCGAAGCCCCTGCATACACAATTTCATAAAAATCGTTCGAGCCGTTTCCGAGATTCAGATTTTTTAAACAGGTATATACAATAATTTCTCGTTTAAAGGTTACAGCTTATTAGATTTTGAAGATGTAGTTTATGTGTACTACCATGATCCCGCAGTTTTACTGCTACATCCCATTTTCGCAATTTGTTTTTCGTGGTAGCTTATAATATGTTATTCGACACCATATTTTTTTTTTCTATAACAAATTTCATCTGCATTTATTTAGGTGTTTCGACGAGATTAAGCAATGAATATCTAAACTTTCCCATTTATAATATTAATAGGATAATACCAGTATAGTGAAATAATATCTAAGATGTAATATAAAGTATGACTAGCTGCGACCCGCGTTGTAGCCCGCGGCTTGCGTAATTTCCATGATCAATTATTTTAGGCAAATATGAAAAAAGGGTAAGGAAAAAAATTACAAACTCTGAGTTTCATATTTTCCTTCATATTTGTGTATATCTAATCAAAACCTGAACCTAAACCTAGGTCTGTTGTTCCGTACCACTTTTCGGCTGCAGAAATAGGATGAGTGGCGTACTGCCATACCAGCAGCACTCCTCTGTCCCTCTGGCCGTGTTCCGTCAAGGCCGCGGCGGGTAGGAAGAGTCGCGCACCATAATAATAGCAGTCCTCTTCCATCGCGATTTGGCATGTACAAAACATTTTTGGGCTAGGCCAGCTATGTTGCATCTACAAACACAAAACAAACTGCCAAACTTATACTTTTGTAAACCTTTGTACAGCAAAGAAATTTATGATCCAGTGCCCGAAACAAAAAAGTTGGCAACACTGCTAAGAGCATGATTATATCTATAAGAACGTATTTAACACAGCTTGCTATACAAATTTAGTCTGTAAGTCATGGTAACAACAAGATTTAAAGTCGAATGGCCTGGTGGGTGGCATGGTTATTTCGTTACGGTTTTATGTCTTCCATCTCTCTCTTTCTAAGCGTTTTCTCACAAAAATGTTTGATTCGGTCTCCGCGCTCAAGGCCCGCGGTAAAAGCTATGCAATAGCTTACTAAAAGGCCAAACTGTACGCCAGCCAAACTTTATACAGCTAAAATTTTGTTACAAAAACAAATCACCTGATCTCTGACACGTCCAGAACGCGGCGTGTGAACCGCCCGTCAGCCAGCCCGTAACCAAGACCTTATTTGCAGCGTACCCGAAGACAAACACCGTATAAGATCGATGTTTATTCGGGCGCGGGACAGCACCGCGTCGTGCCCACTTGTACCCACTCGCCATTGTTACAACATGAATGCCCTATTGACAGACCCTCACGAAGTTAAGCTGCGCAAATATTAAATTGGCCTCGCATTGTTTTCTGCGGTTCAAGGGTTGTTTGCGGCTTGTGAATAGAAGTCGAATTTCTTCCTGATTGTTTGTAGCTATTTGCCGTCTTCATAATTTAAAACATACTTGAGGTACATTTGGGCTCAAAATAGTTCGACATTCACGTGTACTGTCCGCTTTGTGGTGGGCGTTCCAAAAGCTTGAAGTAGAAGAGTTGACTCTACTTTCGCGGTAAGAACGCAAATATAGAACGCGTTGCTTGAGCGGGTGTCTCTTGTTGAATACAATCTGAATGTCATAAAATAAAGAGTTAATTGGTTCGTTGAGTTAACATGGTGTGTCGTTGGGCCTCGTATGTGAGTGTCCAGGATTCCAGGAGTATAATAAAAGACTTGCATAACGGACTATGTTTACTTTATTACTGCTCAAACATATAACACCTTTTACTATATGCATAGTACAATGACGAGGAAATAAAACGCTCCAAAAAGACATATTTTTGTGATAGTTAAGACGTATAGAGTGGCGAGACGAGCAGGCATGTACCTGATGGTATGCAACATGCCTGCCAGCACACACAGTGACACCTAGCTAAGGGAACTTAAAGATTTCAAATCATTACCAAACACCGCACTGCGATCGTCATCCATAGATATAAGAAATGTATTATCTCTGTCCCTTGTAGTTTCACTTGAAACATCGCCCTTTGAAGGTCAATGTTGTAAAAACAAAGATATATTAATACTATGTTTAGCAATTGGTTTCTAATGAAATTTGTTACTAATTCTAATGTATGTTTTTAATATGTCCTGCTGGGACTTGTGACATTAATTTGTCCACACTTATGCTGCATGGTAGAGTATAGTCTAAATTCTGTCGTTTTGATAGAAAGCCCTGGGGGTCCCAACAATAAGAAAATACAGAGGGCAGTAAATGCCTCACAGTGGCCTAATGGCTTAGTTAGTTGTAAGTCTGTCTGCGGAGCCGTAGATTGTGAGTTCGGTTTCTACCTACAAAAAATATTTGTGAGATGAATACAAATATTTGTTATGTATCTTATTGTTTCGATGTATAACATGTATATATTTATTTTTATATAATTATTATATGTATTTTTAATTTAATAAGCCCTTAGTTTGGGGATAAATAGTGTGTTATGAGATATGTTCATCAACATTTAATTTAAAAAAACTGTTTTTACTTGACAAAGGACAATTAAGGAAGTATCTTTATCATATCATCAAAAATTGGCACTTGTTGACATGGCAAATGACCTCAGACGACCTCTACAATTTACCAGCGACTTGCGAGCCTTATTTGATGCTCCAAGTGTAAATCCTTTCAACGTGCTGTAGGTAAATAGAAGAGTTAATGTTGGTATATATCACAGCAGTGCTTTCTAAAGTTAATGTATGCTTGGATATAGTTTATAGTAGTTAAAACATGCTCCTGAGCTGCGGATATTAATGGCAGTGCGTGCTCGTGATTTGAATACCATTGAAAACGTCTTTGCTCGATGTTAGTGTCATGTGGATAAGACTGATGGAACATTTACTTTCGTACCTCATTGTATTTAGATTCGTAAATGTAGACGTATAATAAGTGCATTGCATAAAAGTTTACCAGTTTAAGTGATATCAAGAGAAAAGAGAATAATAGATAATGAACAGACAGTCATGATTTCCCTATAAATTTATACTTGTTGCTTAAATGAGACACATTTTTTTTTTGTTCCTTTGCTAGACATAAGGAATTTTAACAAGGTCAGAAATATTTAAATGCTTACGAGACTATATTTTGTAAATAAGTTACAATGGAATATTTTTTCAGTGCTCCGCTGTTTTAACCGCGTAATTTCAGTTTCTGTTATTTTATCGCAATAAAAAGTTGCGTATGTGCTATTCCAGCGTACATTCTTGCAGCGTTCTTTCAGCGTCATAAGTAGCTAATGTGCTATGCCAGACTAAATCTTTCGATGTTCCAAATTTCAATCCCTTCAGACGTTCCGATGTGATTAAGCAATAAATATCGAAACATTTGAACATTCCAAAATTTCGCATTTATAATATTAGTGGATCATTAAAAGGAATGTCCACGTGATGTCCAGCGTCGCCTGCATCGGCTGATATATGGGCGCAGTCCGTCGCACTTATCTCTCTGTTTATGTGCGGTGCACGAGCAGGGTACTCGATTTACTTATGTCCGACTCGTATAGATATTGTAATGCCTGAAATCCAACATTTAAGCTTTTTGGGGACAGAACTTTAATTAACAGAACTAAATAACAATGAAAACCATATTTATCTCAAAAAATATCTCTAGATGAATTGTGCACAATCTTAATCTATAATAATATTATAAAGCTGAAGAGTTTGTTTGTTTGTTTGAACGCTAGAATCTCAGGAAGTACTGGTCCAGATTGAAAGATTCTTTTCTATTGGATAGTCCATTTAACGAGGAAGACTTTAGGCTATAGAAAATAACGCTACTATTAATAGAAGCAGAGCATAAATCAAGAATGTAACGAAATCGGGAAAAAATATTCCTTATTGAGAGTTTTCGTACGTTTCGTGCTTTGACATGACACATGACAGCATGTGTCTAAGATTGCGTCATTGAATATCACATATTACATACCTCTTGAATATAGGTAAAACCTATGCTAATCATTTTTTTTTTCTAAATCTGAGTTGGTACAACCAATTTCCGACAAGTGGCGTAGCAGGTAGCTGAAGAGGTGTTTTGTTTGAAAGCGATATTCTCAGAAATTACTGAACCGATTTCAGTCATTATTCAGACATTGTATTGTATATGTACGGGATCCTGATGAGTACTATACAGCGTGTGGCGGAAAGGTCCAACAATATTTATTGTAGTTCATCTATACTACGTATCGAATCACATATGTGAATATTAGACACGAAAGCCAATATATATTTTTTCCATACAAAGTTAAAAATGCGTTGTTTATCATTTTATTTGACAACCCTAACCGGCCGGCGGCGCGGCGCGATCACTGACCGCCGCCGCCGGCCGCCGCGCGCCGCGCCGGTGGCGGCGCACTGATACCTATCTGTCGTTTCAAAAATCTCCTAAATACCATAGAAATCGAACAAGAAAGAAAGATAAGGTGTGGAAGCTATTGAACTGCCGTATTCGATTGAGCCAGATAGAATAAAAATAGATGCTTTTTATTAGCGCTAACCAAAAGCCTTATTACCCTTGGCTAAATTTGGTTGCTACTGAATTTAGTGAAGTGTAATAATAGCATTTCATTCAGTAAGCTAAGAGTAGCATACTAAATTCAGAAGCGAGAATTGCTTCTTTCTAACTTGGTTCTGAATTCAGTCGACAAAATTTTGTCAAGTGTAAGTACCTAATAAGCCTTCAAACAATATTAGACAGGAAGGAATATCAAATAAATAACTAAGTAGGTACCTACATGTTTGAATCAAAGTCAAATAAAGAGTTAGGATACATCATTAATTTAATTATTTAAACTCTGTAATAAGTATGGAAGATATCTACACTAGCTAATTATTTTGGCTAAATTAACTAACCTTTTAATAATCTCCTTATTATTCAACGATAGTCGCATTGTAACACCAACATTTCACTGCACAACAACACTATGTACACATAAACATATTTATCCATTTCACACTGCAATCCAAGGTGCTTGCGGCGCGGCGCACCTTCCTCCGACGCGTTCCGGTGGTGGCGTTAGAAGTCTGAGTCCAGGGTGCTGAAGCAGCACCAGCACTGCTGGTAGTACTAATACCGGGCCTGATTGGGACGTTTTTCGTTTTGTGGCAAGTCAACGCTTCCCTTGCTGTTCAGACGTTGGCGTAAAATTTCACGTTCTTCATGACGACTACCTCCTACCATGTCTAAGTAGAGTGATAACATCGTAGATATCAATTTTGCGATAAAACAAACAACACACCACCAATGATGCTAGAGAGCGACTGAACTTTCAACTCAAAAATTAAATATTAAAAAAAAAAATTATTTGACAATTAGGGTTCCGTACTTTAAAAACCCCAAGCCACGTAAAAGGTCGCGTAAAATCACGCATGCTTTTATTACAATGAAGAGTGACGAGACGAGTAAGACATGTACCTGATGGTAAGCAACATGCCTGTTCATAATAGCTACGTGCTGTATGTGCGCAGCTATTAAACACGAGTCCAAATCCTTACCCAGGACTGCACCGCGCTCGTACCGCATATAAGATCTTATATTTCTATGCTCTGTAATTGATCTGGAAAATTTGCCCTTCAAACCGGAACACGGTAAAGCACAAAACTGCTTGGCGGTAGAATAACTGGCAAAGGTACTTCCCCAGACGGAGTCTTCGACCACTAGTACTATTACTACTTGTATCGGTGTGTAGTTAGATATCCTAGGTAGGCAGGTATCCTATGTGCTATTTCCAGGCTATAATCTACCTTTGTGCCAAATAAAAACTCTTCACAATCGTAGCTCTCCACTAGGTCGTTCTGTGTTGGAGAACCTGTAGGTAGTTCACACAGACAAGGACAACGAAATCTTAAACCCATGGAAAATAATCGAATTTATCATTCAAATATCGACCAAGCCAAGAACCGAACTCACGATTTCCGTGCTCAGCCGTAAGTATGTTTTCTTGGTCAAGATAAAACAAAACATAAAAAAAAAATTGATGGAACCCCCAACTTTTAAAAATCCATTTTTGACGATTTCTAGCTTGGCTTTTCGGTAAAGTACCGCCGCGACGTTTCGCCTTTCGGCACACCACGGACACTCCACTAAAATTCCATACAAGCGTTGCTGTGGAGTTACCTACTCTTCACACAACTACGCAAATGTCGTTCGTACACACGCGTGAATGTGTGCGTTAGAGCTAGGGCTACTGAATTGTTTTATTGAATAGTTTTGCACCTTGAGTTCACCTGGTAGCGTAAAGTAGTCTATAAACTTGCTATAATGTTGAGTTACATAAATATAGTTACATAAATGGAGCCAAATTATACTATTCTAATTAAAAGGGTGTTTGTACAGATTTCTAAATTGTTTCAGAAATCTGTGGGTGTTTGTATTGCCGCGTAAAATGAAACGAAACCGATGATAGATTAGATCAGGTACCTAGATATCTATTTCCGTTAGTAGGTACACATTCGCATTTTATTTTACACTTACCCATGAAGGAAACTTTATTCTGTAACTATAATTATTCCTCCAGGCATTATCAATCGGTTCTTGGGCACATAAGTTACTGGCTGTGTAAGTTACGAACTTTGAGTTAAAAATGGCTTCGTTATTATAAATAAATAAATATTGGTAGACAATTCACACACAACACCATCTGACCCCAAACTAAGCAAAGCTTGTAATATTATAAAGAAACGTTATTGAAAAGTTTCTAATCTTACGTTATTTTATCATTAGAAAATTAAATAAAGCTTTTAATCTTGTCCCGTTTAGTTGACGGACGGAGTCGTTAGGAATTAGATGTTCGATACCAGCCCTTCGTTGAGTGCTCCTAGCGTATCCGAAACGGCCTGAGGGGTGAGGAAGCTTGATATTGGCGGGGGGTTGGGAATGTCCGTTCTATCTATATTATCTATTCTGTGCTTTCGGCACGGCCGGCGAGCGAGCTTCTGTTCTGCTATTGGTCGGCGCTGCGGCGGCGATGCACGGCGTCAATACGTTTGACAAAGCCTACATGCCGACAATTCCGTCAAAGAAAGTCCGTCGGGGAATTTCACAACTTCGCAAAGAATAAATATCTACGATATGAAGTGAAATTTAGTAAGGAATTTTATGAAAAGCGTTAAAAGACGGATAGTTGGCTTCTTACATCTTGTTGAATTTAACCCTACTATCACAATCAATTAAAAACACATTACCAAAGGTATTTTAACCCCGGCCAAAATAAAGGGTATAAGAATGTGGCGAAATACATTTATTTTAACCCCGACCAAAAAAAGGGTGTTATAAGTTTGACGTCGATGTCTGTCTGTGTGTGTCTGTCTGTGGCACCGTAGAGCTCAAACGGATGAGCCGATTTCGATGCGGTTTTTTTTATTTGAAGGTTAATATCCGTGCGGATGTTCTTAGCTATGTTTGGTTAATATCGATTCAAGATGGCCGCCTCCACAAAATGGCGGACAAAATATTTCTTCACAACCTACCTCAATATGGGTATCAAATGAAAGGGCTTTACTAGTAGAATACTATACACTATAAAAAAATCAATTCCAAGATGGCTGCCACCATAGAATGGCGGATTACATTATTTTTTCACCACTACCTCAATATGGGTATCAAACGAAAGGTCTTAACTAGTAGAATACTTTGCACTATGACCAATTTCAAATTCAAGACGGCTGCTGCTACAAAATGGCGAAATACATTTTCCACAACTACCTCAATATGGGTATCAAATGAAAGGGCTTGACTAGTAGAATGTTGTTAAGATAACAAATCTGAGGTAGTCGGGGGTTAGTCAAAATTTTTAATTTTATCTTGTTTTACTACTCCCTCAGTATGGGTACCAAAGGAAAGGGCGTGACTAGTAGAAAGTTGTACAGTTTACAAATCCGAGGTAGATAAGGTATAGGTAGTCGAGCTTGCATGGAACTTCTAATTAAGCGTTTGTTTCATTATTCGTAAAACCTGATTTATTTTTATTTTATTCGTATGAACTAGGTATCATAGTTGTAGACCGCTTGAATAGACTCCAAACGTCAAACAGTTCTAGTCATTACCTATTGTATTTAAGGATTAAATTCACTGTTAATAATTTAACCAAGTTATGTTTATTCCATTCACAGCTTCGAAGTAGGCAAAAAAAATTCTTTTCTGCACAAAATTTAGTCTTTCACAGGCAAGGTCGTTTGTCAGCTGTACATGCATTAGGGTTGCAGCTGGTCAATTTTACATCAAACTTTGACTCGTATTATCTCGCGATCTAAAGTGCTAAGGGGAAAGAGACCTTCGGAGATGAAGTCTATATCAGTGTTGGAATGACCTGTTAAAATATTGTTGGACCTTTCCGCCACACGCTGTACATTTAATGTACCACGGGCAACGCCGGGCCGGACATCTAGTATATATAAATCTCGTGTCACAATGTTTGTCCTCAATGGACTCCTAAACCACTTATCCAATTTTAATCAAATTTGGACACCGTGTATAGATGGATCCAACTTAAAAGATAGGATAGTTTTTATTTCGATTAATGGGCTTTATGTGACCATATCCGAGCGAAGCCGGAACGGGCCGCTAGTATTATTTAATAATTAGTTGATTCAAGAGACGTGGCAAAAAGCTCATAGGCAATAAAATCACTCGTGTGTTGACACTCTTGTGCGAAAAAGGCTTCAAACTCTTGAACATCACCGAAAAATTGCTAGCCTATCGGGTTTTATCGAATACACTTCGGAGAGTGTGCAACTAATCTGCACGATCTAATACCACCTTGCCTTTTTTCTATAGGAATGCTCGTAGCTCGAAAAAGCGACATCGTTTCATAGTTGATGTTCCAAAGACAGATTTGACTCTACTTTTGTGATAAGAACGTCTAGGCCAGGGTAGGCGAACCAATGGCACGCGTGC
This sequence comes from Ectropis grisescens, assembly GCA_017562165.1. Taxonomy (NCBI): domain Eukaryota; kingdom Metazoa; phylum Arthropoda; class Insecta; order Lepidoptera; family Geometridae; genus Ectropis; species Ectropis grisescens. The sequence continues at coordinate 24,322 of JADLOZ010000265.1, forward strand.
CATTGGTGGCACGCGACACAATATTTTAGGCACGTCGCCGATCATAAAACATGTGTAAAAATGTGTTAAGTAGGTATATTATGACGATCGAACTAATCTGAAAAAATAATCTGAAAGTCAAAATTATTTGATGGCACGGCTATAACCCCATTAAACAATTTTTTAGAAAAAATGGCACATTGATGCGCAAAGGTTCGCCTACCCTGGTCTAGGCTGTGGAATACGTTGCCTGAGTGGGTTTTCCCCGATAGTTACAATCTTTGTGCCTTCAAATCGAGATTGAATCGGTTTCTTCTAGGTAAACACGCTCCGTCGTGGACCGCATCGTCGCTTAATATCAGGCGAGATGGCGGTCAAGTGTGAGCATATGAAAGGTATAAAAAAATAGATTAGTCTCTATTTTATCGGTGGTTGCTGTCTTTTTAAGATCATTATCTTTTATATCATATCTACGTTAGTTAAGTCAATCAGCTCAATAAACAAACCTTCTCGAATTGAAGCCAAAACTTTAATCTTACTTATAAACAAACCAAAATGATTTATTTACTCTATATTGTAACACTCTGTTTTGAAACTCAGTTAAACAATATTTGGAATGCTTTCAGGTATGTTTCATGTATATCTACTGTCAGATTTACTTCACTTAGTGCTAAGAGTGTTCATTAGTAAGCTTAGGTTAGGGTCTAACTCTCTGCGCTGACCTAAAATTCTACAGGCAACCTAAAACCAATTGGGATAACAAGCTTTAAAATTGTACTAAGATATAAAACTGATCAAAACAAGCGTCCTTCCAAATTAATAATAATAAAATAAGCTTTGTTATTATCATAGATAAGTAAAAAGCAAGGCAACTCAATCAAGAAACCGGCTGGAACCGGCTCGCGCCGGCTGAAACCGCCTGAATCTGCCTCAATCCGGTTCTCTCAGCGGCGGCGGCGCCCGCACGCGACTCCGACACGCAAACACGCAAGCACTGCTGACGGCCACGAATTATGTAACCATCAGCTCACGATTATATTGTAAGTGTAACGAGCCGTTCGTTTTATGTTGAGAGCTATTTTTCACGTCGTTTGAAGATAATTGGTTAGGCGAAGTTGTTCTATTAATTATTTTAATTGATACATATATAGATAACTAGCGGCATTCTGCGGTTTCACATGCGCAGTACCCCATCTTGTTATTTTTTCGGAATGGAAATTTGCCTACGTTTTATTTCGACTAATTTTATTTATTTCTTTTCACTATAATGGGTTCGCACTTGACCACCATCTCGCCTGATGTTAAGCGATGATGAGATCTACGATAGAGCGTGCTTACCTAGAAAAAACCGATTCACTCTCGATTTGAAGGCACCAAGATTGTAACCATCAGGGAAAACCCACTCAGGCAACGCATTCCACAACCTAGACGTTCTTATCACAAACGTGGAGCCAAATCTCTTCGTTCGCGTTTTTGGAACATCAACCATGAAACGATGTCGCCTTTTGTGGAACGAGAAGTCCGATAGAAGAAAGGGCAAGGTGGTATTAGATCATGGAGATCAGTGGCACACTCTCCGAAGTGTATCCGATAAAAACCCGATAAGCTAGCGATTTTGCGGCGATGATCAAGACTGAAGTCTTTTACGCACAAGAGTGTCATTGCCTATGAGTTTTTTGGCACGTCTCTCAATCGATTCCAGAGTCTATGAACCAAATTTCATAATTCCTTTCCCGTTCTGTAGTTTTCGCATGAAAGACTTACAGTTGTGGTGTCTCAATTCGAAAGTGAATCGCTTTTACTAGGTAAACCATCTACATCGTAGATAGCATCATCGCTTTTAGATGCTTAACTATCGTGAATTTAATATAAAAGTTATGTAAACTAAATGTTTCCACTGCTGGAACTAAGAGCTTTTTCTCGCAAGGAGGGTCAAGGCTATAATCCACCACGCCGGCCCAGTGTGGGTTGGTGGATGTTCTTAACAGAATCGTTTCTATTTTCGGATTTTCGTACGACCAACAGACGTCAACTCTTCAACCAGCTTAATGGGTTTTATCTGATACACTTCGGAAAGTGTGTATCTAATCTGCATGATCTAATATCACCATGCTTTTCTTCTTTCGGACTACTTGTAGTTCGAGAACTGCAAAAGTTCTATTGTAACTGCATCGTCGCTCGGCGTCACGCGAGATGGCAGCCAAGCGTAAACCTATAATAATAAAATCGATCTTAACGGCTACAATTCAGTATGTTCCACATCATCCCTGTCATTAGCTCGAGGGCCCGTAGAACTACTAAACTTTGCTCTAGCCAAAACTAATCAGTAGAGACCAACTCCCATTAATCCCATAAAATATCAATTTACCTACGTCATTTTGCGGCTGCTACTTTAACCTATTATAAACGGGAAGTTTATAAAACATATGGATCTATGTTTGTTGCTTTTCACGCAAAAACTACTGAAGGGGTTTATGCACCTTAATCCCTCAATGGACTGGAATAAGTTGGCTATTTTTATCCCTAGAAATTAACGGGATCGGGGAACGGGGAGTAAGCAAGCTGAAGTGGCAATGGGCAGGCCACATCGCTCGCAGAACTGACAACCGATGGGGAAGAAAGGTTTTCGAGTGGCGACCACGAACCGGAAGACGCCGTGTTGGACGGCCTCCCACTAGATGGACAGATGACCTCACAAAGGTCGCAGGAAACCGCTGGTTGCAGGTTGCGCAGGACCGATCGTTGTGGAAATCTAGGGGGGAGGCATATGTTCAGCAGTGGAGGTCTTGCGGCTGATGATGATGAACGTGATCGGGAACCACGCGAGTGAAACCGCGGCACGCTACTAGTTATGTAATAAATTATTAGTTTATTGTTTCTTTAAGTTTCGTTCCACCAGAGTCTTTCTCGAATAACAAAACAGAAATTTAATTTTTAAGATCATAAGGCTACATTGGCACAAGAGCTTAAAAAGTAGCGTTAAAACTCGGCGATAACGCTCTTATAACGTTTTTGATATGACTGTTCATACAAACGCTTTAACCATTACTACTGTTTCGTTTCTTGGTAGGTACCGTAACACACGGAAATAGTTTCTGCTAAATTCAAAATATATAAAAAAACGTTACGAAAAATATACGATTGTTTTGGGCTTATTCTCTGAATGAACTTTGATGTAAGGGTGATTTGTGACATTGTACGAAGAATTGAGCCAATATTTTTTCCAGGCATTATTTTTCATAATCTTATTTGTGTAACCTGGTAATGATTTTATTTTGAAATATACTTGTTATATTCGAACGCTTTATTAACGGACGTTAATAAACCTCCCGTGCGAATGTAGCCTTAAAATAGTTAGTGCTACCGTACCTACGTCAAGGCTGTATTTAACCACGCTGCCCTAGTATAAGTTCAATTCCAGGAACATGTCCATTTCCTCACAATGTCCTTCACAGATTTTAAGTTAGCAGCATCACCACATAACTTCGAAAAGACAGTGGTGTGTGGGGTTCGACCCAGGGGCTCCAGATCGGCAGTCACCAGTTCTCCCGACTGGGGCAACCGTAATTTCGCCGTACCGTACCTGTGCAACCCATTATAAATCATTAGCCGTCTATCTGTAGCTACCTACAGGGCAATCCTTCCTGGCAGCGCTGGTCCGAGTAATTTACGAGGTAATATAACTGCTTTAATGTTACGATTCTAATGTTGCCATATTGGCTCGTTCATTTCAGCCTTTCAACACAGAGGTCCTTGCCAGCTTTATTGTACAGAGATACGATTTAAACGGGATAGCGTTTGTTCTGGATTTTAGTGCTTACCTACAGCCGTATAATACATGATTTAAGCTAAATTTTGTACAATTGAGTTAGTTAAAGATAAGATAGAAGTACCACACCTTTGCAAGTTATTCTACCGCCAAACAGAAATTTAGCAACATTACTGTGTTCCGGTTTGAAAGGCAATGTTTCCAGATAAATTACAGGGCTTAGAGATATAACATCTTCGATCTCTGGGTGATGAGCGCAGTGCAGTGCTAGGTAATGATTTGGACTCTTCATGTTCCAATAGCTGCGTGTCACTGTGCTGTTATGTGGCAGGCATGTTGCTTACGATGAGGCACATGCCCTACTCGTCTCGTCACTTCTTATTTAAAAAAAAGATAGTTTTATGGCGGAGACACACCAAACTTTTATGAGAAAGTTTTATTTCAAAAACAATTCTGTTATACCTAAAGCCAAGAGTAATCGGAGGACATTACGATGAAATAAGGTCTTATTTATCTGAGCTCCGTTAAAAAATTATAAGCTAGTGGCATTAGTATGTTGTACTTTTACAAACAAACAGTTCGAAAAGAAAAAAATATTATGTATCTTACCCAAAAAACTACCCTATCCTACTGTATCTGTAATCTGAAGGATAAGACCGGCCTATCGGCCTATTGCCACTTCATTGAAAAATCTCCCGTCCAATGAAACACGCAGTCAAAATGAAAGGTTTTTCTTTCTACCCGCCATATTTGCGCAGGCTCCATTGGGGCGGTCAGTGGAAGTTTAGTTTCATAG
>JADLOZ010000056.1:0-28344 GCA_017562165.1 Ectropis grisescens
TTCTCATGATACCACCCTTGGAATATTTCCTTTACAACAACAAAAAAATCATCAAAAACGTTTATGAAAACGATGAACTTCTCCGCGAACACACATGAAAAATAAATTAAAAAAAACATAATATACGGTCGAATTGAGAAACCTCTTTTTTTGAAGTCGGTTAAAGAAAAAATACGTGCACATTTTATAGTAAATTAATTGACGCAAAAATCGTTTTTTTATTCTTTTCGATAATTATTGGAGCAAAATTCAGACAAAATAAAATGATTACCTCACTCAATTTTGAACGAAACTTTTTTACAAGACAAAAACGCTATATACTCGTACAACGCAAATTGTTGACTTTTGAAACTAGACAGGAATGAAATTCTAAACAACTCAGCAGGAGTGTTGCGAACAACGCGCCAACGCAGACTTTGCTGAAAGAAGGTTGTTACTTGTCACAGCAATGTATACTAGACTGCAGGCCCGTAAACAAAATTGATGGGTCAAATGAACCACCAGGCGACCTATATAGGATGATAGAAGGGTACAAAATAATAAGACTCAGCACTATGCCGTCACTTGTAAGCGGTCCAACTGAGTGCAGGTGATCATTCAAAAGCGCAAGTAGAGTGGTAAACTTTGGTCAAATGTTTTTGTACGGCATTCTTACCATCAATAGATCCATGGAAAACGATGAGAAAACGCGTAGTGCCGTACAAAAATAGTGCGCCACCAAATTGGAAATATCTTTAGTTTTTCGGCAATTTTCAGGGGAAAATTTGGTCATTTGATACTGTACGGCATTGGTTCCATATAGTTGCAATAGCTCGTCTAACCCATTTTTCCACAACGCCGTACAAAAATAATGCGACAAGAGGAAAATATCGAGGGTTGCAACCTCCTCTTTTCAGTGATCCAGGGAGGTGATTTGATACAGTACGGCATCGGTTCCAAAACATTATCTAGCACTCAAACGTATAGTTAAAAATAATGCCGTACTAAAAAAAGGTGGTAGGTAGGTCATTTGATACTGTACGGCACCTTATTTTTCTAAATGATATTGCTAAAACTATTGTTGTATAGTAATGCCGTACAAAGGAACGTGCTAAAAATAAAAATGTGTGCACTTAAGACCGCACGGCAGAAGTAAAAATTAAAATAAGAAATACTTATATTTAAAGACCACTAAATAACTTTAATAATTAAAAATACAAATTATTTAGAATTTGAAAATTAGTATTTACCTAGTATGTGTAAGTGCTGTGATAAAACAGTAATACGAGTATATTACAACAAAAACTTTTTTTGCAATTGATGTGAAATGCAAATTTAATGTTTCGTGACAAGTTCAATTAATGGCATTAGTGTGGTAAGTACCTAGAAGTTAATGTCGGTAGAAAAAGATACAAATACAAATACAAAAATCTTTATTGCTGTTTGCAGGTAAGATGTGATACAAAACATTTAAATAATTGACCCATACAAACTGGCCTCTTCTTCTAGAGGCATGCAATATGTCTGGCAACGCAGTTTCCATTGGTCTGAATTTATACAATGATAATAATAGTCAGCTGATAGTCTTCTTCTTCTTTTTTCGTTTTTAACTTTTAATCGGTTGTATCATTTATGTCATCTGATTCATCATGTATTAATTTCTGGCTTCTATCCCGGTGTGTTATGTTAGTGTGATATGTTTGATGAGTACAATTACGCCAACGTCTTGTGCTTCAGCAGGATGATGTTATGGACTTTGACAAGTGTGTGGTTTCATGTAGAATCCAAGGTCTTGCAGTAGTAGCTCTTGCAGTTTAGCCGTGTGAGCAATTTTAAAGAATGTCATTATGTATAGAAAAATCAAAAATAATAATCAAAATAATGATAATAATAATTCAATTTGTATAAAATAAAACAATGTCAATGTGTGTAAAAGAATGTTCACATGTATAAAATTTAATATTTGTATACCTACTCAAAGAACTCTCACAATATATTATAGAGTAATCTGATTCAACCTGTCCGTTACAATATATTATCTGATCTAACATTAGTTAAATCTAAAGTTTCATAAAATATAGACAGTGGACACTAATGTGGCTAATGGTATTTAATGTGGAAGTTAATGGAATGTAAAATGTTAAGTTATACAACATCTATACATCAGTATTCCAATTAATTTCCCTATCATTTAAAAATTATTTCACAGTGTAATAACATTTGGGTACCAGTCTCTTTTTTAATTTACTTTTGAACATGGATGAGTTAAGTTTTTTAATTGCATTTGGCAGCTTATTATATAGAAGAGGAGCCATACAAAAAATACTGTCACTCATAATCTTTTTCTTGCGTTTGCCTATGAGCAGCCTATTATATAAATATAATAAACACAGGTTCACAGGGACTATATTATCTTTCTCGCTCTGACGCGCTTGTTCACTGTATTTGGTTTCTCGCTCTAGCATCCCGAGTTCATCCGGAAATTATTATCATACCCGAGCGGGATGGATAAATTCATTTAACAGCCCACGAACATTTTGTCTCAACGGGCCTAAAGAAGTTTTTACTTCAAAAATTACAGAGGAATACAAAACATACAAGTTTTCATTTATTTAAATAATCATAGATTAATGAAATATAGCAATTTTTAACATATTTCATTTAACTCGTAATCAAACAAAAAATGTATCACTTAGTTAGAAACTCGGAATCTATGTACTTTAAGGCAAAAATTATTGAGCTCATTATTGTCGAAAATACAATTTTACATTTTTTATTTTATTTTATTCTAAATGGAAAACAAACAGCATTACACAATCATAAAATTTAGATGAGTGGATACACTAAAGCCAAATACAGTTTTTACTGATAAAATAAACAGAAAGAAAAATAGTTAATACAGATAGAACAAGTGGCAATAAGTAGATACCACATACGGGGAGCGAGCAAACACAAGTATCACTAGTTAGGAATTTACAAAATATATATAGAATTTAACAAAAAAATAATCAAATCAATGGTTTACATCAATTAAACGTTTAGCTTTAAACCTGCGTTTTCTTGATAACAAATTCTTACTCTTTTCGTATTTGTCCTTGGTTATATCAAAGAACCGCCCACAAATTGCATTTTTAAAAGAGTTATGCCTCATCGCGAACAAATCAACGCCTTTAGAATAAATAACATTAAAGCTTTGAATAGTGCGAATAAGAAATGAATTCTTCCGATAATTCGTGACATGACGCGGGGCGTACAGCTGAAGACTGTGTCTCCGCGGGGCGGCCCTGAGCGGAGTTACGAGACCTATCCGAGACAACAGAGTCGGGCAATCTATCCGACTACACAGGATATTGTGCATGAAGCTGAGATCAGCCACCTCTCTTCTAACCTGAGCAGGCAAAATATGATGATGGAAGCAGACCTCATCATACTCAAACTCAGAACTTAAGATTTGAAATTTGAAATTAACACCACTTTTTTTTAAGGTCTTTCCAGCATGGAATTGTATTTGCTATAGCTGGGATTCTAAACCTGAGATGCATATTCAAGTTGACTGCGCACTAGAGAACAATAAAGAACTTTAAGGGTTTTTATCATTTTGAAATCTTTAGTTATCCTGAATATGAGGCCCAAAGATTTTATGGCTTTATTACAGATCTTCTCGATATGTTTGTTGTCAAAAAACTTTTTTGTGACATGTACCGTTTACGATTTACGAATCATTTAATGAAACGGGTTTTCTATCGCGGCCGATAAGTTTTGAAATATTAGGTAAATCAATAGAACGCATCTATTCATTTTTAAAGATCTGTTTATTTTCTGTAACTTTTGCCTCAACCTTTTTTTTCTAAAGTCCACATGTTTTGATTTATAAGACGTTTAAATTCCGTTATTCTGCCAAAAATATTATAAATCAAAGAATAGTATTAAAATAACCAATTGTTTTGTTTGTGGTGAGTTATACGATGAAAACTCTGTACTTGTGAGAAAAAAAACGGATATTGAATCTAATTTAGAAAAGGAATAAGTAAATAGATCAGGGTTTTCGCACGGTTTCTTTGTACCAATTGTAAGCTGATGAGGTGTATGTGTGTAGGTGAGGTAATGAGGTGATGCGGTGATGCGTATACGTAGTCATTACGAACATTTTCCAACAATGTCTACAAACCATTGACCGGTGAAACCGCGAGGCATAGGACATATTTATGTTATAAGATAATAATTAAGTTAAAACCTTATGGTCGCGGTAACCCTTAATCTATAAATAGGCGTGCGGGTCGGCGGCTCGCTTCCGCCGGCTCACAATCGATCGCGTGTTATTCTCGGAGGTCGAACCGGCGCCGGCTTTGATGCGGTGCAGCCGAGCGAGCGGAACGAACCGAGCGCGCCGAGCGAACCGAGCGGGCCGAGCGAACCGAGCGGAACGAGCGTGCCGAGCGAACGAATTGGAGCGAGCGAGCCGGCTGCAGGGGGCGAGTAGAGCGAGTGCGGCCCGCATGGGGGCGTGAGGCATGCGCGCGCTGCTGGCGCTGCTGGCCGCCGCCGCCGCGCTGCCCGCGCCCCCCGCGCGCCCCGTGCTGCTCGTGCTGCGTGCCGCGTGCGCCGCGCGCGACCCCGCCGCCTTCCGCCTGCCGCCCGACCTGGCCGACCCGGCCGACCCGGTCGGCCCGCGCCTGCTGTCCTACCAGGGTGAGCCGCGATCTGGCCCGCGCCCCCCGCTCCCAGCCGTCTTTGACCGGAGCGCGTGTTCTCCGCAGAGACGTGCGGGCCGGGCTGGCCCACGGCGGTGTCGCGCGCCGCGCTGGGCGCGCTGGGCGAGGGCGGTGCCGTGCTGCTGGCGGGCTGGCCGGGCGCGCCGGCGTGCGCCGCGCTGGCGGCGGCGGCGCGCGCGCTGCACGTGGCGGCGCCGGCCGGCTGCGCACTGGGAGGCGCGCGCGCGGCGGCCGTGGCGCGGCTGGCGGCGCGGCGCGGCTGGGCGCGCGCGGCGCTGCCCGCCGGCGCCGGCGCCGCGTCGCCGCGCTCCGAGTGCGCCGCGGCGCTGCGGGAGCTGGCGCGCGCGCTGCCGGCGGCCGCGCCGGCCGAGCCGCCGCCTCCAGGTACGTCGGTCGAACCTCGGCCGAATGTAATATGGGCACGAAAGTGATCGGCGTCGTCCACCGTACAGGTTCACAGCGGGTACGTCGGGCTACACAGCACTAAAAGTAGGCCTTTCGAATAAAACCCCCACAGTTTTCTCCAGCAAGGGCGCCCTTGTTTAAGAACCCTACTGGTGAGAAGGCCGCGGGGTGGTCCTAAGTGCCTCAAAAAGTTGCCACTAATAAACCCGAGAATGAAAAGCGTATTTCCAGACCGTATGGCTTATTTTCACACCGAACTAAAAACTAAAAGAAATAGAAATCTTCGAATCAATCCACTGATTCACACAAAAATGCCGTCACCCATTTTCAGAAATGTATCGTTTCGTTTACCAGCGCCGTTGTTTAGTTTTTTTTTTGTTCACATGATTTTCCGAGTGAACTAGTGAAATTGATCCGAAGATAAAACATGTAAAATGATGTTTATAATGTACAGGATTTAATCACGATTTAATTCATTGTTTAAATACCATTTAGAAGCAGAAAAAAGACACGTTCAGGAGGTACTTAAAAGTAATGGCTATAATGTGACGAAGTTAGTGGAACACAGAAAAGGGCAGAAAAGGAAAGTGATGAATGTCGAGAGGCAGCCGGTTTTTATGCCTTACGTCAAAGGCATCACGGATAAGGTGGAGACATTATTAAAAGAATATTCTATTAAAACTGTGTATACTCCCTTATCAAAGATGACGAGGCATATTAGGACGCCGAAAGACGTCATTCCATTTCAGACTCCAGGTGTGTATAAGGTCGACTGCAGCTGTGGTAGTTCTTATATTGGTCAAACTAAGCGTACAATTGCTGAAAGGATCAAAGAACACATTGCCGCTGTAAGAAATCGCCAGACAGAAATTTGCGATTGCTGAGCATTTAATTGATGCGGGAACTGGTCATTGGATCGAGCTCCACGACCCGAAGATTCTCTCCACCGAACGTCATTACAACGCAAGAATAGTTCGGGAAGCCTTAGAAATTAAAAAACATCGTAATTTCAACCGGGAGGATGGTTTTCGGTTATCGGCGTCGTGGAATCCAGTCATAAATAAATGTACGCATCGCGGAGTGAGTTCGGAGAAGCCTGGTGATACGGTTAGTGTTGTGTGTCGTGGTGGTAACCCTGCGATTTTTAAAGACCAAATGAGGGTAGATCTAGATCCCCTCATTTCGCAATGAGACGACCCGCAATTTCTTCAGTTTTCTCGTGACCACGGCGGTTGTAACGCTGCCAAAACGTCGAGGTATTTAAACAATGAGTTAAATCGTGATAAATCCTGTACATTATAAACATTATGTGTTCAAATCGCGAAAGCTTAAAAAACGTAAAATGATTCCAACACCGACGGTTTGGGTCAAAGAAATGAAAAAGGGCAAATCCCCGTCAACTTCCTTGTGAAGGAGGGATTGTTTTTGATGTTTTTTTTTTACTCAACCCTATAGGACAAAACTCCGATGGACCGACGAAAAATAAGATCCACTTCATCATTTCAGACAAAAATCATATATTCAGAGATGTCTCGGTGCTCACTAGATTTAATACCGGAAGTACCAGACACTCTGAATATTGATTATAAACGTGAACGTGCTAGCTTGAAGACATCATCACTCGGTCCATCTTCTGCAATCCGTAGTTGTATCTGAAACTTCTCAGTTAACGCTGGAAAATCAGATCACAAACTCGATCGGATGGTTGAAGTTCTAAAGGATGGGGGGTAAAAGGTTTTGTTAATTGTGGCATAAGGGTAAGAAATTGAAATACCCAAAGGAAACGTTACGGCTAATGAATGGAGGAACGGCAGACGAATCTATCATCATTAATCTATTACTTAGTTAACGAGAGACGCTCAATAGGAAATTACCAAGCTCGTACGACGAGACCTCCGCGACGCTCTTCAAAGAAAAATTTGTTGAGCAAAATCGATCAGGGGCGAAAGTATTTGTCCAGCTTTTTGGTAGGAGCCACCCGATGAAGATAATTTCACTGACAGCGGATGTCGTAACTTCCAAGCCGGAGATCGGAAGTGGAAAATGTCTACTGCTCATCTCAGTAGAAAATGCAGGCATTAGGGACACTCTAACTTGCCACTATGCGGAAGACCTAGCTGACGTAACCCTGAATAAAATTAAAGATAAGGAGAAAGGACGTTGTTCTCGTTTTATGTGAATATGTGTATATTAGATGTCCGCCCCGGCTTTGCCCGTGGAACATATATAGCACTCATCGAGATCCCGCACATATCCAACGGTGAAAAAAATTTAGAAATCGTTTCAGTCATTCCTGTGAATATCGCTTTCAAACAAAACACCTCTTCAGCTACCTGCTACGCCACCTGTCGGAAATTGGTCGTACCAACTCAGAGATAAGCAAAGGTTTTATATTCAAGAGCTAATTCAAGAGGTATGTAATCTGTGATATTCAATGACGCAATCTTAGTAAAACGAAACGTACGAAAACTATCAAAAGGGAATATATTTACCCGATTTTGTTACATTCTTGATTCATGCTCCGCTTCTGTTAATAGTATCGTTATTTTCTATAGCCTATAGCCTTCCGCGATAAATGGACTATCCAATAAAAAAAGAATCTTTCAATTCGGACCAGCACTTCCCGAGATCCTAGCGTTCAAACAAACAACCTCTTCAGCTTCATAATATCAGTATAGATTGAGGGGTCGTTCGGTCGGTTTTAGTGGAGGTACGCTGCGTGTCGCGTCTGCAAGGCATCTCCCCCCCCGCGCCCGCGCCCGTGCCCGCCGCCGGCGCGGGCGCCGCGCTGCTGCTGCTGCACGTCGAGGAGTGGCCGGACGAGCCCGCGCCCGCGCCCGGCGCGACCCGCGGGCACCGCGAGCTGCGCGATCGGATGTCGCGCATTGCGCCGCGGAGGAAACGCGGCGTCGTTTTCGGTGCCGAAAGAGAAATCAATTCCAATTCATCCAGCTTTCGAACGATCAAAGAAAGAGAAAGGAACCTCTCCGGCTTGGAGCCCGAACCGGCGGGCGTGGAGCCCGAACCGGCGGGCGCGGAGCCCGAACCGGCGGGCGCGGAGCCCGAACCGGCGGGCGTGGAGCCCGAACCGGCGGGCGCGGAGCCCGAACCGGCGGGCGCGCGCGACCCGCTGCTGGCGCGCGTGGCCGCGCTGCAGCCGGCGCGCGAGCTGCTGCTCGTCAGCGCCGAGCGCCTCGACCGCGCCGAGCGCTGGCGGCCGGCGCGCCTGCGCGACCTGCTGCGCCGCGCGCGCGCCGCGCCCGCCGCCGCGCACTTCGCGTTCCAGGTGTGGCGCCGCGCGCCCGGCGCGGCCGCCTGGGCGCTCGCCGGCGAGCTGGCGACCGAGTCCGCGCCGCCGAGCGACGCCGGCCTCGACTGGGTGACCGCCGTGCGCGCGCTCGACGGGACCGGCGCGCTCGGCGGCCGCGCGGCCGAGCCGGCGGGCGGCGGCGCGGGCGCAGCGGCCGCGCTGTGGGCCGGCGGCGCGGCGCTGGCCGGCGCGGGGCTGGCGCTGGCCGCGCGGCAGGCGGCGGCGCGGCGGCGGCGGCGGCGCGGCCGCGACGTCGTGCTGTCGCCGGCCGACTTCACGTTCCCGGAGGAGCGCGCCGAGCGCGGCGTCGGGGACGGCATGGAGAGCATGCTGTCGTGCTGGCTGCAGCAGCTGCACGAGTTCGGCGGGCCCGAGCTGGCGCGGCCGGACCTGCTGCGCGCGCCCTCCGCGCCCTCCTCCACCTGCAGCGTCAACCGCGCGCCCGCGCCCGACCTGCGCGTGCGCTACAAGGTGCGCCCCGCCCGCCCCGCCCCGCGCCGCCGCCCCGCGCGTCGCCGCTCACCGCGCTGTGTCCGCAGGGGGACCCGGTGCACGTGAAGCGGCTGGCGGGCGCGGCCCCCGGCGCGGCGCCGCTCGAGCTCAAGCGGCGCGCGATCGACGTGCTGCTCGTGCTGCAGGGCCTCCGCCACGAGAACCTCAATCCGTTCATAGGTGCGTGTTTGCCGTGTCGGGGGCCGTGGGCCGAGTATCTCCTCACCCATGTCCAGGAGGAGGCAGAACTGCCTCGAATCGTGCAAGGGTTTGTGTTCCCTATCGCGTACAACCCGTTGCAAACTTTGCGCGTTTCCCGTTCCGGTCCCGTTCCGTCCCGTTCCCGTCCCGTTTTTTCGTCGCGGCAGTACTGCCTCCTACTGCACACGGGAGAGGAAAAACGTGGGACTGAGCGGCGCGGCTCGGCGCAGGGCTGCTGGCAGCGCCGCCGGGCCCGGCGACGGTGTGGGAGCACTGCGGCCGCGGCTCGCTGGAGGACGTGCTGGTGGCGGACGCCATCAAGCTGGACTGGACGTTCCGGCTGTCGCTGCTGACGGACCTGGTGCGCGGCATGCGGCACCTGCACGCGTCGGCGCTGCGCGTGCACGGCCGGCTCAGCTCGCGCGCCTGCGCCGTGGACGCGCGCTGGGTGCTGCGCGTGGCCGAGCACGGCACGGCGGCGCTGCGGCGCGCGCAGGCGCTGCCGGCGCCGGCGCCGCGCGCGCGCGCGCTGCTGTGGACCGCGCCCGAGCTGCTGCGCGACCCGGCCGCCGCCGCGCGCGGCTCGCAGCCCGGGGACGTCTACTCCTTCGCGATCATCATGCAGGAGGTCATCGTGCGCGGCGAGCCCTACTGCATGCTGCCGCTGTCGCCGGAGGGTGCGTGCGGGGCCGGGCGGGCCGGGGCGGGGCGGGGCCGGGGGCGGCCGGGGCTCACGGCACCCTGTGTTGCAGAGATCGTGGAGAAGCTGAAGCGGCCGCCGCCGCTGATCCGGCCCTCGGTGTCGATGGGCGCGGCGCCGCCGGAGGCCGTGAGCGTGATGCGCCAGTGCTGGAGCGAGGCGCCCGACCTGCGCCCGGACTTCGCGCGCCTGCACGAGCTCTTCCGGCACCTGCACCGCGGCAGGTGCGCCCCGCCCCGTCCCACCCCGCCCCACCTGACTCGGCTGCCGAGGCGATCTCGTTTACGGGTCTCGTTTGTTCGCAGAAAAATTAACATCGTCGATTCTATGTTCGAGATGCTGGAGAAGTACAGCAACAACTTGGAAGAGTTGATAAAGGAGCGGACGGAGCAACTCGACATGGAGAAAAAGAAGACGGAGCAACTTCTGAACCGCATGCTTCCGAGGTGAGTCCAGCGAGTCGAACGCCGCGAATTGCGGCGATGCAATGCAGCCGGCCCGGGCTGGTCGCCGGGCCGGCGGTAGCTGCAGCCGGTCCGGCTCGTGTCCGCAGGTCGGTGGCGGAGCGGCTGCTGTCCGGGCAGCGCGTGGAGCCGGAGGAGTTCTCGGAAGTGTCCATCTACTTCAGCGACATCGTGGGGTTCACGGCGCTGGCGGCACGCTGCGAGCCCGTGCAGGTGGTGGACCTGCTCAACGACCTCTACACCACGTTCGACGCGGCCATCGAGCGCTACCCCGTGTACAAGGTGGAGACCATCGGGGACGCGTACATGGTGGTGGGCGGCGCGCCGGTGCGCACGCGCGGGCACGCCGCCGCCGTGGCCACCATGGCGCTGCACCTGCTGCACCTGGCCGGCCGCTCGCGCGCGCGGCACCTGCCCGACACGCCGCTGCTGCTGCGCATCGGCCTGCACTCGGGCGCCGTGTGCGCCGCCGTCGTCGGCCTCACCATGCCGCGCTACTGCCTCTTCGGGGACACCGTCAACACGGCCAGCCGCATGGAGTCCACCGGTGCGCCCCGCCCGCCGCCCCGCTCCCCCGCGCCCCGCGCCCCGCCCCGCACTGACCGCGCGCTCGCCCGCAGGCGCGGCGTGGCGCATCCAGGTGTCGGCGGCGACGGCCGAACGGCTGGAGGCGGCCGGCGGATTCCGACTACGCTCGCGCGGGCTGGTCGACATCAAGGGCAAGGGTGCGATGCACACGTACTGGCTGCTCGGCAAGGACGGGTTCGACAAGCCGCTGCCGACGCCTCCGCCGCTGCCGTGAGTGCGCGCCCCCCGCGCCCCGCGCCCTGCCCTCGCCCGCACCCTCTCACTCCCGTCTGCGGCAGGTCCGAGGAGGTGCTGTTCGAGACCGACGGCGAGAACGAGAGCGAACCGTCCTCGGGCCCACCGTCGAGCGCGCCGGCGCCGGACCCGGCGGCGCCCGGGCCCGCCGGCCCGGCGCCCGCTCCCGCGCCTCTCGCCGCCCGCTCGTCGAGCGAGGATCCCGCGCCCGGTGCGCCGGCACCCGACCGGGACTGTTACAACAGAGGTGATGAAGAATATATTTTTTAAATGATAATAATTGTGGTAAAATATATTTTTTAAATGATAATAAAGTTGTAAAAATCCTGAGCCAGCTGGATTGCACAACTTCTAGATAAAATTATTTCGAGGTTTACATGAACGTTTGGCAATACGATTATATTATACTCTTCTAAACAATTCGGGTTTCGTAAAGGAATAAGTACAAAAGATGTGGTGAATCACTTAACAACCGCCGTTTCTTCTGTTTTGGACCAACAACACCGATGTATTGCAGTCTTTTTAGATCTCGCAAAGACATTCGACACAGTTTCCTTACCCTGACTTTTGATGAAGTTGGAATTTTTGGGGATTCGAGGGTTCAGAAGCTATCTAACAGACAGAAGACAGTGTGTAAAAATCAACCAATTAACGAGTAGCGAGCAGCCTGTCAATTTTGGAGTTTCGCAGGGCAACATACTTGGGCCGACACTTTTCATCCTTTACACCAACGACATACACGAGTTACCAATCAGTGGCGCCAACATTCCATGTTATGACGACACTGCGATTATATTCCATGGAATTACTTAGGATGAGGTTAGCTCCTCTACAGAGCAGGGAATGGCACTAATTTCGAAATGGTTACAAGAAAATCTCCTCACATTGAACACAAAAAAAAACAGTGTACATATGCTTCCACTAAACTGCATCCTCAGCACCAAAGACAACCACAAGAATTAGAATCCATGAAACCAAATGCGCACGTCACACTGGGTGTGACTGTGAATTGTTAAACCGCACTAAATCTTTAAGATACCTTGGCGTGAATACCGATGAAAACCTAAGATTGAAATCCCACATTAGTATTTTATCAACCCGAGTCAGAAAGGTAATAAACATAATGCGAAATCTACGCAAAGTAGCAACAAAGAATACCTTAACGCAGGTGTACTATGCGCTGTGCCATTCCCTTATCTCATATTGTATAACAACTTGGGGTAGTGCAGCTAAATCACACCTGTTGCAAGTTGAAAGAGCGCAGAGATCAGTCCTAAAAGTAATGTTGCAAAAATCATTTCGATATCCAACTTTTAGCCTGTACAAAGAAGCTGGCGTGCTTAGTGTACGCTAACAATTTATTTTATTATTCACATATTCATTTTATTTTCTTCTTATTATTATTTATTTTATTATATTACGCTCAGGGCACACAAATCGTTCTTGGCTTCCCCTGATTATGAATCTCTGACTGCTCGTAGAGTTTATAGAATGCCTCTGACACCAGTAAACACTAGCTTCGCGCAAAGATTTGGGGAGTTTGTAAGTGTCTTTGTCTACAACGTGGTTACTAAGTTCTGTGCCATCAAAAGCAAAAAAGTTAACGAATCTAAGCATATCATCCGAAGTTGGCTCAAAACACTAAATTATAATGAAACATATACAACATATACACACTATACTAAAAAGGGTTTTTAAATTTATTTAAGTTCTGTGTAAGTCTTTTGTACCTACCTAGTACCCACCTATTCAGTGTAATAATGTAATAATTATTCATTTAGTTTAACCTGTCAAATGTTGTCTGCCTTGAATGCGAGACTTGGTCTAGTTGTTATTGTTTCCTCTGGATTTTGGTTTTCCCAATACAGGCTTGCCTAGTGGGCAACCAACGGATATTATTATTTTAATAATTGTGTACAAAAATCGATATGATTGTTCTACCTTTGTCTTGTGTCTTGTATATCTTGGTAATTTTTGTGGTAATATTTTTTTTCATTTTATTCGCAAGTGTGTTGAAAAACGTCGTATAACTTACACGTGTGTATTGATGATTACCGTCTTCGGCTCTCTTATGGCACTCGCCCTCTACTCAGGCCTTAATGGCGTCTCAGCGGTAATCACCAACTTTACACACCTATAGCATAACCTACTATTATTTGATGAACGATTCCCGAGCGAGGATACGTTTCTCAATCGAATTGTCCCGCAGGCGCAGAGCAATGGCGGTGGCGGTCGGGCGCCGTGTCCGCCGACTGCAGCCCGCCGCGGGGCGCGGGCGGCGCGGCGGCGGGCCGGTACCGGCGCGGCGGCGGCGCGGTGCTGCGGCGCCAGTGGTCGCTGGAGCGCGGCGAGGCGCTCGCCTCGGCCGCGGCGGAGCGCGCCGCGCCCGACCCCGCGCCCGCGCCCGCTCCGCCGCTCGCCCTGCTGACCCCCCGCCCCGCGCGCCCCCCCGCCGCGCTACCGCACTCGCCCGGACTCGGCGGCGTCCCCCGCTCCCCCTAGCCCCCCTCCTCCCTAGCTCCGGAGTCCCCCCCACTAGCCCCGGCGCACCCCGCGCCGCCGCTCGACCGACAATAATTTTAGTAGTCGAATCTCTCGTTCGAGCGGACCCGTCCGCTCCCGCCCGTTCCCAGAGATCCCTAGGTTAGATCAGGCGGACGATCCGCGGTTCTCGGCGGATGTCTTCTGTGTTAGTAGTAAAGAGTGACTCTTCGATGCAGTTAATTCATCTTAGCCGTATAGCGATAGCGTTGAGCAATTTTTATGATTCTGATTGTGATTTCTCGGGTGATTATCGTATTTTTGAAGATTTTAAGCAATAAAAAATATCTTTTACAATCGTGAAAATCGTTGTTTTATTTAATTGATGAAAACTATTTCTCGGCGACAGAGTCTCGCCATCATCGTTATTGATCGCATCCTTCTGATGTGGGCATAGCGGCGGGTAGTGTTGGATGAAAACACGCAAACACAACGGAATTTATTAAGCACAGGTAACAAAGTTGGTTTTAACGCTAAGCCCGTATCGTAGAACGCGCGATGGTTCAGTGCCGACCGCACGCGTCGAAGGCCAAGAGAGAACTGACTCAAACGATCCGTCCATTCGAAAGCGCGCGCGGCACTAACTCCAATGCCGACAGGAGGCGCTTGCGTTCCGCGTTGTGGACGACATATATTATCTAGGTTATTATCCGAGCGAAGCTGGAACGGGCCCCTAGTATTGTAGTGTAGATTTTTATTGAACTTAAATGAACTTTTGGCTCACCAAAGACCACACAAACATGTATTTTGTTTTTTAAGCTATTGCATAGCTTCTATCGCGGGCTTTCCGCGTTATTCCATCTCTCTTTTCTATGTTCACAAGAAAGAGAGATGGAAGACCGTAACGTCGTCCTCCCCACTCGGTCATTCGACTTTGAATCTTATTTGTATTACATTTACAGACTAAATGCTCTTAGCAGTGTTGCCAACTTAACGGATTTCCCGTGATACGTAGCGGATTTGAGTACGTAGAGAACGGGAAAATAACTTTCTAACGGCTATTATCATAGCGTAATAATGTATTATGTTATTGTTATGTATTTAAAAATTATGTACTTCAAATAAAAAATATATATAATAAATAAATTTAGTAACTAGCATTTTTTGGAATTCGAATAAACGAGTATGATTAATTAATTGCCTTTTTTATGAATAAATTATAGTTTCGAATAATACTGTATTACAAAATTATCAACTTCAAATTTAAAAAAAATAGGAACATAACCCATTATTTTCTGCCTATTTGTTGTGATTTCCTTATGTTAAATATGTTTTCAGTAAAAGTGTAAATTTTATATTTTACTAAAAACAAACAAGGGGATTTTCAAGTAAATGTGTCTTTTAGGCATAATTATTTTTAGAAGTTGGAAACACTGTTTCTTTTCAGTAAATAGAATATTATGGATGTAACTTTTTAAAATGTGTCCATGAGTAAATAGGTGAAACCTGTGAATAGTTAATAAACAAAGTGCGTAAACAATGAAAATAATGTGAAAATTAATGAGTGAGTAATTATTGTGAATTTATATAATTAATACTGCAATAAAAATAACCTATAAGACGTCATAGCAACTGACAACAACATGACTAGACAACATGACTGGCAACACTGCTTGTTGAGCATACATGGCCTGATAGAATTAAAATTGAAAATAATTGATATTTACTCAAATTTATTATAAACTAGCTGAACCCGCTACTTCGTTCGCGTAAGCAGATGTTACTGACTTATAAGTATATTAATTGGAAGTATCGTACGTCAAATATTTGGATAAGTAGTCATTGAAAAAACCTTTGAGTTTGAGTGAATTTGTTTTTCCACGCAAAAATTTATTTAATTTTATCATCTTTATTTTTTTTTTTGTTTAAACAAAATCAAACATACTTGGTAAGGTTTCGTAGTATCGAACATAGCCGCAAGTGTTAAGTTTGTAGGATTTTTATAGGATACATTATGAAAGTCTGAAGCTAATGTGCATGATCTGATACCTACTTACCTATTTCTTTTTATCCGCAAGCTGTTTTCTAGCTGTTACCCGCGACTTCGCCGGCGTAAAATTTTGAACGAAGCCTGTGTGGAATCAAAATAATTAAAATTTTGAGTTTTAATGATATTCAAGCAAGTTGAACCCGTAAATCTAAGCCAAGTCCTAGTGAAATGTTAATGTATGAATTTAATTGTAGGTAACACAGAAAAAAATCAAGAACGAAAGAATCCAAATTTGACATCATAATCCTTTTAGCAGCAAAAACTTATTAGTACAATTTAGAATACCAGTAACGCCACCTAGTGATGAAAGAAAAAAATACATACCACAATAGCAAAACATCGATTTAAATGGCCTTTAGTGCTTTTAGATTTAAACTGGCATTAGCGCCGTCTAATGAGGATATTATGTTGCTTGTTATTTTGATTGTGAACGCAATATTAATATTATCTACGCCAAAACGGGTGCATATATTTTTCATTTTTGGCTTTTACCTTACCATCACATCAAGTTCCTGACGAAAATATATACTTATATTAATATGGAGTTAAATGAAAATGTAGACTTATTAGCCCATTGAAATTTTAGACTCTAAACTATATGTGTTTCGTATAGGTACCCATAGGTATCGTTGTGCCGTTTTGACGTGATAGTTAATATTTGTTTCCTTAGGGCCCATACTTCTTTTCAGGTTGATATGTAATAAATACATAAATGTGGTATTTTAAACTATGAGTTATTTCTGTTTCAATTTTCTACCAAATTTGCTTAGTCTTTCCTACGTCACAGTAACCTATAAGTAACCGATTTGCTATTTCTAAGTTCAAACTACGTGTGTTTCGAATTCCATCCAAATATGTTCAGCCGTTCCAACGTTGTCCTGTAAATATTATGAATGTCACTGTTTGGATGTTTGTTACGTAATACATAGAGTACTTATACATAGGCAATTTTTAGCCTATGTGTTCTTCCAGACTGTAATCTAATTCTATTTCAAATTTCAACCCGATCACTTGATACGTTCCGCCATGATTAAAACGGCAATAGAAATACATCATCTGCGAAAATTTCAACTGTCTAGCTATCACCGTTCTTGAGATACAGCCTGGTGACAGACGGACGGACGGACGGACGGATAGCGAAGTCTCAGTAATAGGGTCCCGTTTTTACCCTTTACGGAACCCTACTGTACGGAACCCTAACAACGGTCTGCTTCGGTCACCGAAGCTTGTTGAACACTACCTTTAAATTTTAAACAGTATTTGGATTGAAATAATACGTTTTCTAATAAGTTACGGCTGGTCTAGTAAGTTACAGCTGACCTAGACGGGAGAACGGCGACTGTCGATCCGGAGACCCAGGGTTCAAAACCACGCACACCACTATCTTTTCAGAGTCAAGTTCGTAATGCCGGTTATTAAAACGGTGAAGGAAAACACCGTGAAGAAACCGAAATCTACCTATAATCTAAGTTTTAAATCATATGTCATCCACCAACCGACACTGGGCCAGCGTGGTGGATTATAGCCTTGTCTCTCTCCTTGCGAGAGAAGGCCCCGACGCCCAGCAGTGGGAACATTTAATGGGTTGTTTATGCTGCTACTTATTATGCTGATATGTTTTCTCCAAAATACAAAAATCTACTTCAATAACAGGTAATTTAATTCTGTCATTCGACTAAATTTTATAAGAAGGTATAACTATATCGTACAGATAAATCTAAGCTGATTTTAGTTTTTTGTTGATATTTGAAAAACTACCTCCCTGTTTTCGATATCTAAGATCACCTCTGAAGTATTTTCTACCAAACAAAAAAGGAATTATCAAAATCAACTAACAATACATAAATAGGCGTTACATAACATGTCAACTTCTACAATTAAACTTAAAACTATTCCCCAAATAACCCACCCCGAACCGTTCCCGGCGCAAAGGTACCCATGACGCTCGCTGCGTTTCCACGTTGAATGGCAATGGCCAACCTTTGCTCCAAGAATGCGCCGGAGCGGGAGTCACCTGTATTCTCCCTGAGCCTGCGCCCCAACTCTGACATGAACCTTTTAGCTTCCGCTCCCCAACAACCCAAGGTCTCGACTAACAATAGGCGTGTCGACAGGTCCTGCAAATAATATTAAATTATTTGATATAATGACAGTATTTAAATAGAATAAAATGTGTACTAATTTTGATTTTGATATTTTTTAGTTACTTACTTTATGATCATTCAAAGATGGATAGGCAAGTCCATTTCAAAAGTACGAAATTATTAGAAAATGTATTTACCATTGGATAACCCATTCCATATCAAGTAACTTTTGTTATGAAACCAGTTTCCTAAACGCAATATTTAATATAGCTACCATACAAACTTCACGCGCGACGCATAGAAACTACGGCAATGTGACGTCACGTTTCTGTAGTGATTTGTATGAAGCGTTTTTGGGAGAGTCCAAAATTGTGATTTTAAAATCGTGATATCACGGGAAGTTTTTAAGATAACAAAGTAATTCTTTCACCTATGTTTGAGTTATTGAGTAGCCTTTTGATGGCACATTAAATAAAAAATGAGTCGACATGCCTATTAGCGGAGTTATCGCGTAAAATAAAACCAAATAAAAAACATGCAACCCGATTGAGAACATCCTCCTTGTTTGAAGTCGATTATAACCGAATGATGTTTGTTTTTCCATACAAAAATATATTTTTGACAATTATTTTGTCATCCAAGACGACGCGACGCGATCACGTGGTCACTTTCTAGAATCTAGATATTCTGTGGATTGTTTGTGGTACACAGAATACTTAGAAGTTAGCATGTATCGAACGCGCCGCGCGTGTATGTTAGTGTAATTTCCGAACCAACAGACCGATATTGTTCAAATTTTGACGGGACAATATAAAAAATGTGTTCTTTCTAACAAAAAAAGAATTAATGAAATTAAACAACGCAAACATGAGTTACAACCAAATACATATTCTGACTTTAACCCCCTCCCGCAAGAAAACCGTTCAGAATTTGGGGATCAAAAGTAGCCTACAGCAATGTCCTTAGTATAAACTAAAATCATGCCAAGTTTCAGCTGAATTGAATTAGTAGTTTCGGCGTGATGCGTGATCCCTATACAGAAAGACAGACAGACAGACAGACAGACAGACAGACAGACATGAAAGAAAAAAAATGCAGTTTCGCCATCAGTATCGATAATGGAGAGCCCAAAAAAAATTTTTTCTAAATATCTTCAATGTACAGAATTCGACCCGTTACAGTTTTATTATAAGTATAGATTCCGCAGTAAATTAGACATACTCGTGATCGTAGTCAGAAGTTAGGTTAGGTTTTTTTTTTATATATATTTCCTAACGTGGTAAATTAGGGGTTTGGATCATTAAATTTAATGTAAAAAATGTTTATACAGTGACGTGGTTTCATTTCATCTCCAGTACCAGCAACACCTACAGTGGTGACCCCGACGTGATCTACTGAGGGTCTACAGTGGTGACCCCGACAGAAAATTGAACAGTGAAGATTCAAGAATATTTTTTGGTGTTGCTGCGTAATTTTTGTATACTTCCAACAATGTTTCCGCAAACGAAGCCAGTAAGTGGGCAAGCGGGTCAGCAAGGCAAGAATGATGAGCGGACACATTCCGATGATTTGACCCTGGCCGCTATAGGTGTGTCAACGAGACTTCCAGATTTTTGGGTTGACATGCCGCGGTTATGGTTTGCCCAGTTTGAAGCAGTAATGGCATCGCGGAAACAGGGGAGATGAGACGAAATTTCACATGGTGATCTCGAAATTGGGCAGAGACTCGATTCAGCAGGTGAGTGACCTGGTGACAGCGCCGCCGGAGAACAATAAGTATACGGCGCTGAAGGACCGGCTGCTGCAAGTTTACGAGGAGAGTGCTGAGCAACAGTTCCAGAAGCTCGTGTCAGAGTTAGAACTGGGTTCGCAGAAGCCTACGCAGCTGCTCCGGCGTATGAGAGAGTTGGGACGACCAGCGCAGGTTAAAGAGCTGAGCAGACGTTAAAGAGCTTGTGGCTATCCAGGATGCCAGCCTCCGTCAGAACAGTCATTGCGGTGTGTCAAGACCAGGCGCTGGACAGTTTGGCAAGTATAGCTGACAAGATCGTAGAGAACACCACCGCCTACGACATTGCTGCTGTGTCCGGGAGCGTCGAGCAGGTAGCGCATTTACCTCTTACGGAGCTAGTCTACTCAAACAATATAATTTTCTTATTCTATTTCATTACATCTTTTTTGCTTGTCATCTATTTTAAATCTATCAAGAGTATGTACTTATTTAAATTCATTTATATTTTGGTGTTGGCTGGGCTGGGTCCGCCTATTTGTTTCTGTTCATAATTTTTTTACATATATTTACCGCAAAATCAAAAAATATGTTACAAATGTTTTTGTCGCCTACAATTTTTGGCAGGTTTTCCAGGTTGATTGTTTCTCCTATAACTTGTTCGGTTTCGAAACGCTCCCTGCAGTAAATCGGACATTCTGTCGGAACATGTAAGGGCGTTTCTTCCATTCCCGGCTCGCACACGCATGACGGGTCACTTTTGAGTTTGAATCTATGTAAATATTGCGAGAAAGCTCCGTGACCCGTCATAATTTGTGTTAGGGTACCATATGGTTTCACCCTCCTGACGAGTGCGTATGCGTCGGTCGAGTTTGGGAGGAACGCCCTTGTGGTGGAGGCTGTGTTGCCTGTTGTGTATTTCCTGTTCCATTCATCAATCGACTCCATCCGGATCTGTCGCTTGATAAATGAAACAGGGTATTTGTGGTTTGGTCTTCAGGTGCAGAGCCGACTGCTTTGCCAGCTCGTCTGCTCTCTCATTCCCCTCGAGTCCGGCATGGGCTTTGATCCAATACAATTTAATGTCTTGGCCATTTTCTTGGATCTCTATGGCCTTTTTTCTGATCTCCATGACGAGAGGATTGAGAGAGCCGACGCCAGTCACTGCCTGAAGTGCCGATCTTGAGTCGCTGTAGATCCCGAACGATAGGTATCGGCTGCCAAGCACTTCGTCCATAGCACCATAGCATAGCGTCTGGTAAACGGTGCAATAGGACGACAGCTTAAATTTTTTGTATTTGGTCTCGGAGGCTCCCGTCCATAGAGACAGTGCCGCCCCGACCTTCCCATCAATCTTGCTGCCGTCAGTGAATATTTTAATAGTGTGTTTTGTGCCGTTTAGTTGCTCCTCGTTTACCAGGTTGCTACACTGCAGCTCAACGTGTCTCGCGGGATGCGGGATAGTCTGCCCTTTAGTCTGCGGTGACGGTCGGTCTCGACACTTTCAGCTCCTCCGCGTCTCCAAACACCTCCTTGATCTTTTCAGCCAGGGTGTTGGCCATCGCGTCCCTCTCTTCTCCCGGCACCTCGAGAACGCGTGCCCCGGTAGCCGCGGTGCGAATTTTCAATGGCGGGAAACCTAGGGCTGTCAAGTCCATGCGACTTTTTGCCACCTCCATTACTTTGGCATAAGTGATGCCCTTCTCCACCGCACCCGGCTGCAGCGTGAGAACAACAGCTGCTGTCCTGGGAGGGCGGAGCTTTGCCTTCTTCTTTTTGGCCTTAGATGGCTTCTGAGCCTGACTGCGAACCGGAGCAGCGGATCTCTTAGTTCCATTAATCCTGGCTTTCCGTCTAGCACCCCGACTTACAACTTCCGTCCATCGCTCTTGGACAGGAGGCACTGGTCTTGCCGCAGGAGGAGTCTCTACAGCTTCAGGTTTTGGTGACGTTTTTCCTTTCTTTCCTTTTGTGGCTTTCTTTGCCGGCGGGGCGGGATAAGTTTGTGCTGCCGACGTGCTGGCAAGGGGCGCCTCTCTGCGCCGGTCTGCTGCCAATGGCGGCCTCAGACGCTTTCCGTCCAGTGTGTCATCCGAGCCCGAATGAGAATAGGAGCTATCAATTTTGCCAATTCTCCTCTTTCGACTTCTGTCCGGCGAGTTAGACACCGTCACCATTGACACTGTCTGACTCACCCCCCTCCTCATCGTACCCGTGGCTCTCTCATTCCTTCCTTCAATCCAAATCGTTTGGCTAAATCGGTATCCGTTTTTTTGCAAAGGTCGTTGTAAAAATCTATCTCGCAATTTTTGTCCCCCCCAGAGTACATGGGACAGCACGTCTCTTTCGAGACGTGGAGGGATTCCTCCGTTAAAATTTAGATTCCTGAAAGTATCAATTTTAAAGATTTTGATCAATGTTTGTATGAATTTTTCAGTGACTGGGAGTGATAAAACGAAAATTTTCCGCCCGAATTCATGAAGAGTACATCCTTAAATACAAGAATATCACAATGCATTCGTCTCCAGATCAAAAAATGAAGCGGTCAGGTCGTCCGTCGTATGTGAGTATAAAACACACAAAAATGTTCGTTTTCGTCAGTTTTCTCGGGAACTACTGGGCCGATTTAAATGCAACAAACGCCAAAAGAACCGCGGTCGCCCGAGGCACGCGCCGACCGGAGATGATACTTCTCGAGTGTACGAGTCCCACACAAAACTTGGGTTTATGTGGGATATCTCAGTTTCCACCTACCGGATCGACGCTGTGTCTCCAGGCTTGCAAATATCTTAAACAAGTACAAAAACACCTTGTTATTATGTTTTCAAGCTAATTACCTGATGTTCTAATTGAATTTTCACTGAATTTCAATAAATTAATAATTTTAAAAAGCACTTGTTTATCTACAGAAAAAAATGCGTCGAATGAGGTTATGTGTGACGCAGCTGATCTGGAAGTTGTCAATTTACTATAGATACTCAATTTAAAAAGTCAAATGAAACAGATAAAACAAAATTCAAAAATTTAGATTCCTGAAAGTATCAATTTTAAAGATTTTGATCAATGTTTGTATGAATTTTTCAGTGACTGGGAGTGATAAAACGAAAATTTTCCGCCCGAATTCATGAAGAGTACATCCTTAAATACAAGAATATCACAATGCATTCGTCTCCAGATCAAAAAATGAAGCGGTCAGGTCGTCCGTCGTATGTGAGTATAAAACACACAAAAATGTTCGTTTTCGTCAGTTTTCTCGGGAACTACTGGGCCGATTTAAATGCAACAAACGCCAAAAGAACCGCGGTCGCCCGAGGCACGCGCCGACCGGAGATGATACTTCTCGAGTGTACGAGTCCCACACAAAACTTGGGTTTATGTGGGATATCTCAGTTTCCACCTACCGGATCGACGCTGTGTCTCCAGGCTTGCAAATATCGGATCGACGCTGTGTCTCCAGGCTTGCAAATATCGGATCGACGCTGTGTCTCCAGGCTTGCAAATATCTGATGTTCTAATTGAATTTTCACTGAATTTCAATAAATTAATAATTTTAAAAGCACTTGTTTATCTACAGAAAAAATTGCGTCGAATGGTTAGGTTAGGTTAGGTTAGGTTAGGTTAGGTTAGGTTAGGTTAGGTTAGGTTAGGTTGGGGTGCGGTGATCGGGAACCTCCACGTGGTGCACCCTGGGCAACGTCACTCGGTAACTTATCTCTGATATCTTACCCAGTGGCGGCTAATTCCGGTCGGGGAAGGCCGAACTTCTGAGCGTGCTTCTCACCCTTAGAGTTGCACGAGCAGAAGTTCGGTAGGGGGGGGGACTGGAATGACTTGGAATGTTAGTGGGCTGATACGCTATCTGGCCTACTAACAGCCAAGTCATTTCAGAAAGTGGTGGTTTGTCCTCTGGGGGACTCTGGGTCCAGAGTCTTGTGCAGACGGACATCGGGCGCTGAAGGCGCATTGTGATGGGATCCGCGATGGATCGGTGGGATCGCTTTGTGTTGCGACACTTTGCGAGTTCTCGTCGGGTGTCGCAACACAAAGCAACCAAATCTCAAGGTTCGGGGGTTGCCGAGGGGAGTGTCTGGCACGTGAGTTGGAAACTGAGCTGCTTACCGGGCGTAGTTTCGGGCTCGCGATCCAGGCATGGTCGACGGGAGGTCGGCCGTTAGACCCCCTCACAGGGGAGCTTTACCCTAATTAAGCAAACAAACATGGAAAAGAACAGTGATTTTAATATGTCTACCCGGGAGGGTCTCCGCGAAGAGGAATCCCTTCACGCCTCGCAAGAGGCGTGCTGCTCCACGTACTACGGGGGGAGCAAAAATCACTCGACTGATAACGAAAACGAACTTGGCAAACGAAAAACGGATAATGATTGTGCAAACGAATTGGTGTTGGGTGGTGCGAGTAGGAGAGAGGCACGGGTGGTGCTTTCTCGCTACGAGGATTGTGGGCGATTCTTGAGTTCAGTTGATGACTCGGACTCTCCCAGCGTGGCTTCGATGGGGTCGCCACCGCTGAGACAGTCACCAAGACTCACTCGGCGAAAGCGATCGCGAAATGATAGCGGTGACGGAGAACTTGCTTCCTCTGGGAACGAGTCTGATGCCCCGGCCGCTAAAGTGGGGAATGCGCCGAGGCGCGGCAGAGGCCGACCGCCCACCACGGGCCAGTACGCCGGGCTTGCCGCAGCTAAGGCTGCACTGACTGCTGCCAAAAGGCAGGAGCTGGAACTACAGGCAGAAGAGGAAACCGCCGCTATGTCCCAGCGGATCCGTTCGGCGAGGTCGACGTCCAGTCGGATGTCGGAATCGTCGGCGGACCGAGGGGAGGAACTGGTGGCAGACCTCACACATCGGGCAATGGAGTGCGTTGCTGCGATCGTCTCCGTGGCTGCGAAGTCTGGAAATCTTAAGGGCGGGTTTGTACGTACCCTTAAGGAGTCAGCAACCTCCTCCGCGAGATCATCGGGGACCTCAGAGAGAGGACCACCAACGAGGAGACAGAGAGGCTGCAGCGCGCCAACACGCGTCTGCAGACCGAAGTGGCGGAGCTCCGCAAGGAGATCGTGGACCTTCGGAAGGAGATGCTTGAGACGCGCAGCAGCTCAAGCTACTGGACAGACGTGTCCCGGCGGATCGACACAGACCAGCTCAGCTCCAGAGGAGCTCGAGCAGCGGCTGGTTCGCCAAGTCGGGGACATGGTGAACGCGCGTATGGCGGCGCTGGAGGACGGCTTCTCCCAGAGAAGCGCGTCAGACCTCCGCTGGCCGTCGACCGCAAAAGTGAGAAGCAGATCAGATCGGCTGGAAGTGTGGGCCAGAGGCTGGCAACACCTTCCTACCCTGTGGTGGAGCTGGTCATGCCGCCCGGAGTGTGCTGCCGCAGTGGGAAAGTATTCCAAAAGAAAACGCCTGCCGAGATTGCGGATAGAAGGCGGAAGATTCTGGGCTTCCGCCGGAGCTCCTCTGCCTCCGGCTATGGACCCCTGGCTGAATCCTCCAGAGGAACTGGAACCTGCGGTAATGGAGACGGATCCGCCGCCTCCACAAAGTGCCCCAAAGGGCAAAGGCAAAGGAAGGGAAGTCCACCAAGACTCCCAAGTCAGTGGCTCCCAGGGTCGAAAAGGATCCAGGCCCCTCATTCCAAACCAGCCGCAGACGGCTGGACGGAGGTGGTTAAAGGGGGGTCAAAAAAGGGTTCGAAGAAAGCAGTGCCAAAGGCTGCTTCAACAAAGCCCAAGGCGGCGCCGAAGCCTAAGATACGCGTCCCTCGCACGTCGGTCGTCATCATGACGATACAACCCGGGGCTGCCCAGAGGGGCGTATCTTATGCAGAAGCATTGACGGAGGCGAAGAGACAGATCGTTCCAGAGGAGTTAGGGATCCAGGCTCTTACATTTCGACGGGCGGTCACTGGTGGCCGTGTGTTTGAGTTGGCGGGAGAGGGGAACGCTGCGAAAGCAGATACCCTCGCCAATAGATTAAGGGCAATTTTCAAGCCCGAAGACATCCGGGTCAACAGACCTGAGAAGTGTGCGGAATTGCGCCTTTCCGGTCTGGATGACTCGGTGTCAAAGGTTGAGGTGGCCGAGGTCATCCAGAGGTTGGGAGGATGTGGCCCTGACTCGATTAGGGTCAAGGACATCCGCCGTAACGCTGCAGGTATAGGTACGACCTTCGTACAATGCCCTGCAGCGGCGGCCAAGAAACTCGCCCAGAGCGATAAGATAAAGGTGGGGTGGGTGTCAGTACGCATCAAGCTGCTGGCCCCACGACCTTTGCGCTGCTACCGGTGCCTGGAGGTGGGGCATGTCCGGGAGCAGTGCGAAGGCAGAGTGGACAGAGGTAGCCAGTGCTACCGATGTGGCCAGCCTGGCCACAAAGCGGGCGATTGCTCAGCCGAGCCACACTGCACTCTATGTGCAGCAGCCAAAAAGCCGGCTGGGCATCGCATTGGTGGCAAGGCCTGCGCTGTGCCGCCACCAAAGAAGAGGACGGCTACTAAGGTAGCTTCGACAGGAGGCTCTGGGCGACTTGTTCGGGGGGACCCGCCGCTCAACTAGAGAGTCTCGTGAGGGTGCGCGATGTGTTTGAGTCCAGCACATCGCCACCGTGACGGGTGGAGCAAAAGCTCCCCGAGACGTGGTCCCAGCGGGCCAGTGTCGGAGACGGGGTCGCGGAAGAGTGCATTGAGCTCCCGTAACTCTGGCTCCTATGGCGCAATGAGGATCTCCCAGTGGTTTTAGTGGGTAGGCCGTCGGTCGGAAGGACGGAGAGTCCCACATAACCACCGGCTCCCCCCGGGGTCGGTGGTATGTATTAAGCATTTCCACTGGGTTAAAAAAAAAAAAAAAAAGGTTAGGTTAGGTTAGGTTAGGTTAGGTTAGGTTAGGTTGGGGTGCTGTGATCGGGAACCTCCACGTGGTGCACCTCGGGCAACGTCACTCGGTAACTTATCTCTGTATATCTTACCCAGTGGCGGCTAATTCCGGTCGGGGAAGGCCGAACTTCTGAACGTGCTTCTCACCCTCAGAGTTGCACGAGCAGAAGTTCGGTAGGGGGGGGGGACTGGAATGACTTGGAATGTTAGTGGGCTGATTCGCTATCTGGCCTACTAATATCCAAGTCATTTCAGAAAAGTGGTGGTTTGTCCTCTGGGGGACTCTGGGTCCAGAGTCTTGTGCAGACGGACATCGGGCGCTGAACGCGCATTGTGACGGGATCCGCGATGGATCGGTGGGATCGCTTTGTGTTGCGACACTTTGCGAGTTTTCGTCGGGTGTCGCAACTCAAAGACACCAAATCTCAAGGTTCGGGGTTGCCGAGGGAGTGTCTGGCACGTGAGTCGGAAACTGCGCTGCTTATCGGGTGTAGTTTCGGGCTCACGATCCAGGCATGGTCGACGGGAGGTCGGCCGCTAGACCCCCCCACAGGGGAGCTTCGCCCTTACGAAGCAAACTTATGAAAATGAATACACGCGATTTTAATAGTACTACCCAGGAGGGTCCTCGCGAGAGGGAATCCCTCCACGCTCCGGCGTGCAGTCCCCAATCGTACTCTGGGGGGGACAAAAATCGCTCGATATCTATAAACGACGAAAATGGCAAACGCACAATGGATTCCGATGGCAACAACGAATTGGTTTTGGGAGGAGCGAGCAGACGCGAGGCGCGCGTGATGCTCAGTAGGTACGAGGAGAGTGGTCTCTTTTTGAGCCCGGTTGATGACTCGGACTCTCAAAGCTTGGCTTCCTCCGTGGGTCGCCACCTCTGAGAGAGTCACCGAGACTCACACGGCGAAAGAGGTCGCGGAAAGATAGCGGTGACGGAGAACTCGCTTCTTCTGAGGCGAGTCTGACGCCCCGGCCGCTAAAGTAGGAAGTGTGCCGAGGCGTGGTAGAGGCCGGCCGCCCACCACGGGCGAGTACGCTGGGCTTGCCGCGGCCAAGGCTGCTCTGGTTGAAGCCCAAAGGCAGGAGCTGGAGCTCGGGCGGAGCAGGAAGTTGCTCAGCTGTCCCAACGGAGCCGTCCGACGAGATCGACATCCAGTCGAATGTCGGAGTCGTCGGCGGAGAGGGAGACGAGCTGGCAGTGGACCTGGGAGAGAAGGCGTTGAATTGCGTTGCTACGATCAAAACCGTGGCGATGAAATCTGGCAACCTCAAGGGCACGTTCCAACGTTCCCTTAAGGAAGCGGCAGAAGCGATCCGGGAGATTGTGATCGAGCTTCAGGGTCGGTCCTCAAACGAGGAATGAAGAAACTGCAGACGGCGAACAAGCGTCTGCAGTCGGAAGTGTCGGATCTCCGCAAGGAGATCGTCGAGCTCGAAAAGAAATGCTGGAGGCGCGCAGCAGCGCAAGTAACTGGATGGACGTGTCCCGGCGGATCGACACAGGCCGGCTCAGCACCACAGGAGTTCGAGCAGCGGCTAGTTCGCCAAGTCGGTGACATGCTAAACGCGCGTATGGCGGCCCTGGAGGAACGGCTTCTTCCAGAGAGGCGCGTCAGACCTCCGCTGGCCGCCGACCGCAAAAAGGAGACGCAGGCTAAACCAACTGGAAGTGTGGACCTGGGTGCGCCGACACCTTCCTACCCCGTAGTGGAGTTAGTTATGCCACCTGGGAGTGCTGCTGCTGCTGTCGGCAAGTACTCAAAGAGGAAAACTCCGGCTGAAATCGCCGAGAGAAGGAGAAAATTTGGGGCTACCACCGGGGTCTCCTCTGCCTCCGGCTATGGACCCCTGGCTTAATCCTCCAGAGGACATGGAGTTACCTCCGACCTATGAGTCATCGACTCCGAATGCGGTCCCGGCTGCGACGCGGGTCTCAGTGGAGAATGAGGATCCCCAGCCAAGTGCCACCCTCAAGGGAAGGGCAAAGGCAAGGGAAGAAAACGAAGATGGCAAAA